>JACEIK010002054.1:188285-205813 GCA_018107945.1 Datura stramonium | reverse complement strand
CTTCTTCTTGAATTGTTGAAGTTATTAAAACTATCATATGATTCTGCTTTGCCAGTTGTATGCATCAGTGGGTGTCTTGGGACAAACTCCTCAATTACCTTACCATTCAACTATTTTTTTCTTCGATGATTTTTTTTATTTATATTATTGCCCAGGAGAAATATCTGCATTTCTAAATGCATTAGCAAAACAACAATCCAACATATCTTCTTTCTCTCCTTCCTAGAGGTTTCTCATTATCTAGGTTAGCAAATTTATTCAGTGAAAAAGTACTACTACCATCAATTCTTAATTGTTGGTCAGTGTTAATAGGTATAAGAGAAGTCAATTCTTTAATATTAAAACTCATCAAATGGTCACTTATGATTGCAGCAACATCTGTTGATGATGATTAGTGGTGGCAAATAGGCGGGTTGGGTTAAATTAGGCGAATTGAAAATGGGTTAATATAAAATTGGTAAATATTTAACCCGCTCATATTTCATATGGATAAAAGTGAGTTGGGTAACAAAGGGTTAAGGTAAAAGATATGCTTATCCATATTTTTATGAGTAAATAGTACTCTACTTTAGAATACAATATTCGAAAAATACTTTAATTTTTTTTAATGAAAAATGTTGAAAATACTTTATTTAGTTTATTGTATCATAAAAGTCATAAAGTTTTTTTGTTATAACTATTCAATAGAAAAGAAATTTACATAATAATAAGGAGAAAAATATTTATAACAGTCTGAATACCAACGTAAATAAAAATTTGCATTTTAGGAGTAAAACATGCTTAATGCATTTTAAAAAATATTAATACTAATAGATGATTCTCTCACTTTACACTATATTATTTGTTATTCAATATAAAATTGAAAACACACACACACATAGATAATAAAAGAAATGTATATTTAATATTAACAAAAAAAGTTACAAAAAAAAAAAATTGGCTTGTTAGTGGTTAACATGTAATTCAAAATTATTGATAAAAAATTTATACTTTTAAATAAGTTTTTAATGCAATTTCAATTACTTCATATTGTGAAAATAAAAGATACAAAACTTACACAATTTTATATTTATTATTCTTGCAATTGGTATTTAAATATGCAACAGAAAGAAGATAATTTTTTTTTTTTAGAAAATGCTAAATAATACTTGTAATATTTAGAGAAATAAAATTTCAGTGATCACCTATAAAAAGAAGAAACACAAAAAGAAAGGAGAGTAATAGCATTTTTAGTGATATCATGAATTTTGCGAGCATAAAAGTTAGAAGCTTAACCCATTAGGCTAATTCACATTTTACTCATGAATATCATATTTCTATGGATTGAATATGAATTTAAACTCAAATTTTACCTATTTAAAAAGGTCACTCATCCCATTCATTAAAATATGAATGAATTGAGCGAATTATCAAAATATAAACTTATTTTGCGGGCACAACATTGCTCTGGAATTGCTGAATTGACACATCCAAACACAAAAATAGGAGTTGTAGGGCTCAATTTGCCGTGCATAGGAGGAGAAGAGATCCTTGTTCATCCTCTTCATCTTCCCACCTCAAAGCACTTCAATATGAATTATTATAGTTTATGTAGTTTGTACTTTATGGTCAGAGAATTAGGTCATTCGTCTATAAATATTTTTTAATGACTCTTTCACGTGATTTTATTTCCAGGACCGCAAGTTGTTCAGAGTTAACTTAGAAATCAAAGCATTATTTGCACATTTCACTTTTAATATTAAACTATAAAGCAGTCTTTTCCCTAGAAAATGCATAGAGCTACATGAAGACACTGCCAATTGATATCACTGTTTCTTTTTCATATGGATTTTCTATCTTTTAAATCAGGGAAAAGGGTAATATTTTTATTCTATCTGCTGTTGAGAAAAAGTTTAATATTATTCTTCATTACATTATCGATTCATATGTCCTTAATGTTCTACTATTGGACCTTAAAGTTATATATAGAAGCGACTTAAATTTGTCCTTCCTCTGTCATCCCATTCATTTTAAGTTTTAACAAAATGATATGTCAATTCACTAAACTAATCCTTCTTCTTCTATCATTATTCAAAAATCACCAATATTTTCTCTAGAATACACCTTTGAGATTTTAGCTAGTGTTTATACGTGCTACTATATAGTTAAGATTTTCACTAAAATTATTTTAAATTATAAAAAATGTAACATATAAAGAAATTTAAAAAATTTAATATTATATACAAAAGATAGTTCGACCTCATATACATTTTATGTAATTTTTTGAGGGTTCGGATGAACGTCCTCCAATACCTTAGCTCTACTCATAATTACATGTGCTTTTGCTTTTGAGGGACAAGTAAACGCTGAGGGATAGATTGGTATGAACACAAGTAATGCAGGAATTGTTAGTACAAAGATAAACTAGATATACCATGTATTGGGTTTGATTTAAAACTCTATAAAAATCTTCATTACAATTATACTCTTGAATTTTTATATAAAGAAATTTTGGAAAAAGGATTGAGGAGTAGTCTAGTCATTTAGGGGTCTTATTAAGTTATTGTAAGACTTAGTATAAGCTATCCCATTATTTTTTTGGTATAAAATAATACACCCTCTGATGTATAAATAATCCATGTAAAGATGTGATTAAATTAAATTGAGTAACTAAACAATGTATTAATTAGACTATATTTTAATTCTAAGATTATTCTACTTAGATCAAGAGGGCTAAGAGAATTATCCTCAAGGAAAAATGTTGTATTCAAGGGAGAATCTATGTGGTAGCATGAGGGTGCCATGACACCAGAATGCTCCTTTAAAATTTTCATATACACATAAAAATTTTAGTAAATTATTATATATATTAAAGGTTGACACTCACATTATCATTATTATTTATGATCCGTCGGTCAAAACCTCGAATGCCAGGCTCCAAATGTGGGTTTGAATCCCCTTAAAGCATGCCTATTTAATTTTTTTCCCTTTCACAAATCACTACCTCTTTCCATCCCTTTTTTCTATTTTCCTTTTTTGCCTTTTTCCTTTTCCTAATTTCCTTCATATTTTTTATGTTTGTATTTCAATTCTTTGTCTAATAAATTCTCATTTATTAGTTTATTTATTTGAATTATCTTTTTATAATTTTTTTTCAAGATCTTCAAATATTAAAATTGAATGTGATTTTAATTTTTTTTCTCTTTATTATTTCAAAGTATATTTTATCTCTGAATTTTATTTTTTATTTTTTAATATTTTGATCAAAAATGCCAGAGGAAAGGGCCGATATGTGCTATTTTATTGACCTTTTTTAATTATATTTTTTAAGAGTTTTTATTTTTGTTTGAAAATTAAGTTTTTATTATGTTTATATAGATAATTTGTGAATTTTCATGATGAAAATATTTTTATTTACTTGTATTTGTAGACGGTTAAATTTTATCAAATTTAAATCCGTAAGAAATTTGAATTATATTAAATTCAAAATATATTAATACAAACAAATATTATGAATTAATATAACCGGGTTAATCATTTGAGTCCAATAAAAATGAATTTAACTAATGGTCCAATTTCATTGGGTTAGTCCGTCAAATTGGGCTACAAATGATAAAACCCATTTTAAGGAGCCCAAGATGTCATCTTCCTAGAGACCCAAATTGGTGCCACATGTCAAATGACGTGTCACGCCAAGTCAAATAAAAGAGCCAATGGGATCATGCCACATGTCATTTTTATACCGATTCGATTCGAGCTCTTGGAATTGGAATAAATTCGGCAGCGGATCGCGAAATCTTGGTGATCTTCTCTATCTAATGAATGGAGAGTCCGCAACATGCCTAGTCAAATCAAAGGCCAATGAAAATGCATCACGTGTATAAGTGACATGTTCTGACTAATCAAATATCACCATGTCAACTTAAATCTGATTGGTTGAAAGAAGTTCGTCCTTATTGCAACTCTTCCATCCTACAACTATAAATAGGGGTTTCATAATTCTGAAAACGGACCTTAATTCCAACAACAAGCCAGAGAGAGCTTGTGGATCAAACGCTGCAGATTTCTCTACAAGCTACAAGCATTCAAGCACTCCAGTTTTTCTCTACAAGTTTCAGAGATCAAGACAAAAATTCAAGAACAAGCTTCAAGCTCTTGAATTTAAACACGAATCAAGATCGAGACCACCAGATTCAAGATCAAGCTCAAAAGCCCTTGAATTTATATTCAAAAAGAAGAATCAGAGGATTAATAGAGATTGTAACACTCATATTCATAATAAATACTACGTTTGTTGTGATATTTTTTCCGTCTTGATTATTATTTTCTCAGCGCGAGATTTTATTGTCTACAAATTGGCGCTCCCAATGGGATAATTTCTACCTCTCATCTCATCTTTTCAATCTTCAAAGATCAAGAACATTGAAATATTGAAGTGACTTCCAAGAAGATCAACTCCAATTCAACTTCCCCGAAGATTTTTGATTCCAAGTTCTCTACTGAGGTGGAAAGTATCCTTGGTGTTACTTTTGGAAGTTTTGGACCCGTCACGAGAAGCAAAGCAAGCATGCTAGGACAACAAGAACTCCAAGTGTCGTCTGCATCAACTCCAGTCTTTGGATCTTTATCCCCAAAAGGAGCAAGATACTTTACCAACACATCAAAAGAAGAAGGCAATGTTCCTGAGAGAATCAAGAAGACTTTGGCTCTACTTGACCTCTCTAGATCCAAGAACTCTACTATGAAGGGAGATGATAATACTTCGAGCGGTGGGTCTTCTCCACTCACACCACATAAGGTGAGTTCGTCAAAGATGAATTTATGTGATAATCCATGCTATTCTCCAACATCCCCAAAAATCATGCAATAGATGGTAACCGACGCTTCATTTATGGAGGACCAACTAGCGAACTTGACAAAGGTAATTGAGGGCCTGGCCAAGTATGTGCAAAATCAAGATGCTCGGATTGAGAAGTTGATGAACAAAGTGGACGGCCTAAGGGAAAAAGAGTCTAGTCATGCACCTGGAAAGACTCCAGAAGCTCCTGCGAAACATGCATCACCCACTAAGGAAATTCCAGTTTCTTCTGAAGGGATGATTGCGCTGGACCAGCTGAAGGAGTTCATTGAAGGGACTATCAAGAACAAGTATGAAGTTACTTCCAAGTCCTCTCTCATGTATGAAAAATCGTACACCACAAAAATTGATAGCCTCAAGATGCCCACCGATTATCAGCCTCCCAAATTTCATCAATTTGAAGGCAAAGGGAACCCGAAGCAGCATATTGCACACTTTATCGAAACATGTAACAATGCGGGAACCTATGGGGATTACCTTGTTAAGCAGTTTGTCCACTCCCTCAAATAGAATGCTTTCGATTGGTACACAGATCTTGAGCCTAATTTTATTGATAGTTGGGGGCAACTGGAGTAGGAGTTCCTTAATAGCTTCTACAGCACAAGGCGTATGGTGAGCATGGTGGAACTCACAAATACTCGCCAAATGAAAGATAAATCGGTCATTGATTTCATCAATCGTTGGAGAAATACAAGCCTAAATTGCAAAAATAGACTCAATGAAACTTCTACAATAGAGATGTGTATCCAAGGAATGCACTGGGGACTTCGATACATCTTGCAGGGAATTAAAACAAGGTCTTTTGAAGAGTTAGCTACTCATGCTCATGACATGGAATTGAGCGCGTCTTATGCTGGAAATGGAGTGATGTTTGCTTTTGACCCTCGTAAAGGAAAGGACAAGCAAGAACCCAAGAGATGGAGTTATTCATGAACGCCGATGTATCACCTGTGAAGTTTACTACAAAGGTGAGCAAGAAGCAGAGTATGAAAACAACTTCTTCTCGAGGTAACCAAAATCAAAAATTAACCTTGAAGGAAATGAAAGAAAAGGAATACCCCATCCTCAATTATGATGTCCCTGAAATTTTTGATGAACTACTTGAGTTAAAACTCATTGAATTGCCAGAGATGAAGCGACCCAATGAAGCTGGAAGAACAAATGATCCAAATTATTGCAAGTATCATCGGCTTGTGGGTCACCCTCTTGAGAAGTGTTTTATTTTCAAGGACAAAATTATGCAGCTGGCTAATGAGAAGAAGATTGTGCTTGAGGATGATAAGCCAAGTTCTAATCAAACATCTATCACCTTTGGCTCTCTTGATACGATCCAAATATGAAACTATGAAGAGCGTAAAGAAAGACCATTAAAGCAAGGTAAAACCCAAATTGATAAATATGATGATGAGGGTTGGATTTTGGTGACTAGACGGAGATGCTCCAAAGCATGCCCACAGAAGGAATCGTCTAAACAACTAACAAGAAAGAAGACCAAGGAATCAAAAACATGTTGAGCAGTCAAAGAAACCAAAGGTGGAGGTGCAGTACCATAAGAAATCACAACGTCCTATGAATTTGGAGGAATTCCTACCAAGTGGGTTCTATATGAAGATTGCTCAAAACAACATCAAGACATCATGCTTTAATATTGACGAAGAGGTGAAGAATGAAAGTCTATCAATATTGCCTTCATCATCACCGGAAAAGCTTTTTGAGCCTTATCTTCAAGAAGTTCATGCATGTGATACAAAAATCACATTTACAAATGAAGATCTTCTACTTGGCGAAATACTGCACAATCGTCCTTTATATATGGTGGGTCACACGCTTGAGAAGAGGATAAATAGAATCTTGATAGATGATGGATCTGGATTTAACATTCTTCCTATTCGCACCATGAAGGAACTCGACATCTCACCCGAGGAACTTTCTGAGAGTCGCTTGATGATTCAAGGATTCGGTCAAGGGGGGCAAAGGGCGATAGGTTCTATCAAGCTAGAGATCAGCATTGAAGATTTGCGATCAAGCGCATGGATGCATGTAATCGATGCAAAGACTTCATATAATATGTTTCTTGGAAGGCCATGGATACGCGAGAATAAAATAGTTCCATCCTCTTACTATCAATGTTTGAAGTATCTCGAAGGTGGAGTCGAGAAGAAGATAGTTACTGATGATAAGCCATTTGTAGAAGCTGAATCACACTTTGCCGGTCCAAAGTTCTACTTAAAAAACTATATTGTGAAAGAAGTGAAAGTTGATAATGTCACAACTAAAAGAGCTGATGCGACTGCCGAAAAGGTTAAAGTTGGCAATGAGGAGCCGCACTCCTTTTCAAATAAAGGGAACATTATGTCTTTGAAAAAGAAGATAACACATGTTCTCCAATATGTACCGAAGGTGAAGAAAGAGGAAGGTCAATCGTCCGATAACCAAACAAATGTACCAAAGGGGCTAACTTTACCTGTTAGATAGATTGACGCAATTAATTTATCCTCTAATCTACTTGGAGAGATCGTGGTTCAAAATACTCCCCAAAATGTGGCACTCCCTATAAGTTATTTGCAAGGGCTGGGTACAACCCCAACGAACCATCGAAGTTAGGGAAACTTCCATCAGAAGCTTCCATCAGGCAATCACGTGAGGGTTTGGGGTATAAGCAACCACCACCAATTCACATCTCCATAAGAAGAGCGACTGCCAATTACATCACTATCGTAGACGAATTTGGTGCGCCTGACAAAAGACCTTCTCTCTTTGACCGATTGGGAAAATCAATTATGAGAACTTCTGTGTTTGAAAGGTTAGGCCCATTGAAGAAGAAGAGCAAGTTCTAGAGAAACTATCAGATCATGAGAATGCCCACTTTGTTCAAAACCAAGAAAGATTTTCAAAGTTTTATTCCTTCTAGAATGAGATGACAAACAAAACTTGTTGTTTCTTGTGGGGAGGTGCTGAAGGCGAAGAATCACACTGTGGTTTATACCAAGGAATGCGACGAAGATGAAGAAAGTGTAGGCTCTTCATGTACACAAAGTGAGCATGATACCTCATCTCAAATAGAGGTTAACGAGAAGCTAGAGGATGTCATCTGGTGTTATCACATAGCGGTCAATGATAGCGATCCTCAAGAGGATGAAGATATTGGGGATGCTCCTCCAGAACTTGAAGAAGGAGTGACGGCCACAGTAGACTCTCTGAAGGAAGTTAATCTTGGCACCGATGAAGATCTAAGGCCGACCTATCTAAGTGCTTCCCTCACAATTGATGAAGAAATTGCTTACATGGATATACTCAGAGAATATAAGAATGTGTTTTCTTGGAGTTATAGGAGATGCGTGGACTGGGTCCCAAAGTAGCTGTCCATCAACTTGGAGTCAAGAATGGTGCTCGTCCTGTTAAGCAGGCTCAAAGACGTTTCAGACCAAACTTGGTTCCATTAATTGAAAATGAAGTTAACAAACTCATTGAAGCTAGCTTTGTTCGAGAAGTTAAATACCCCACATGGATTTCAAGTATCGTTCTTGTGAGAAAGAAGAATGGCCAAATTCGAGTCTGCATTGACTTTAGGGATCTCAATAACACATTCCCTATGGATGAGTTTCCGACCCCCATACCATAGTTGAGATTGATGCTACCACTGGTTATGAGGTGATGTCTTTCATGGATGGTTCATCAGGCTATAACTAGATCCTCATGGCACCAAAGGATGAAGAACTCACTGCATTTCATACACCCAAGGGGATTTATTGCTACAAAGTAATGCCTTTTGGTTTGAAGAATGCTGGTGCTACATATCAACGGGATATGCAAAATATCTTTGACGACTTTCTCCACAAAAATGTTGAATGTTATGTTGATGACTTGGTGGTGAAGTCAAAAAAGCGAAACGAACACTTGCAAGACTTGAGAATGGTGTTTGAGTTGCTTCGAAGATATCAACTTAGAATAAACCCATTGAAATGTGCCTTTGGGGTTAGTTCTGGAAAGTTTCTGGGCTTCATTGTGCAACATAGGGTAATCAAAATCGATCAAGCCAAGGTTGAAGCAATTTTGAAGATGCCCGAGCCTCGAAATATTCAAGAATTAAAAAGCCTTCAAGGAAATCTAGCGTATCTTAGGAGATTCATCTCGAACCTAATTGGGAGATGCCAACCATTTAGCTAACTCATGAAGAAGGGTGCTCTTTTCAAGTGGAATCAAGCTTGTGCTAACGCCTCTTAGAGCATCAAATCATATTTGATGAAACCTCCGGTTCTTGCGGCCCCTGTATCTGGAAAGCCGTTGATATTATATATTTCAGCACAAGAAAGGTTTGTTGGAGCACTACTGGCCCAAGAGAATGATGAAGGGAAGGAAAAATATCTTTATTACTTAAGCAGAATGATGACACCAAACGAGTTGAATTATTTGCCAATTGAAAAGTTATGTTTGGCGGTAGTCTTCTCAATTCAAAAATTGAAGCACTACTTTCAAGCACATTGTTCATCTCATCTCTAGAGCAAATCCCATCAAACTTGTGATGTCAAAACCAATCCTCAGTGATCGATTAGCAAGGTGGTACCTCCAGTTTCAATAATTTGAGATTGTGTACATCAATCAAAAGGCCGTAAAGGGACAAGCGTTAGCAGATTTCCTGGCAGATCACCCAATTTCTGATGATTGGAAGCTAACCAATGAACTACTTGATGAAGATGCAATGGTCATTGAAGTTCAATCTCCAGATGTACTTTGATGGTGCTGCACATCATGGCGGAGCTGGGGCTGGCGTAGTGTTTGTCACTTCGCAAGGAGAGGTTCTACCATACTCATTCACTTTGATGCAATGTTGCTCCAATAATGTCGGTAAATATCAGGCGTTAATACTTGGGCTGGAAATGGCCGTCGACATGAAGCAATTCCGATTGCAATTCCTTGGTGACTCTCAGTTGGTGATCAATCAACTCTTGAAAAGCTATGAGGTCAAGAATCCTGAACTGCGATCCTATCATGATTATGCTCAAAAGTTGATAGGATGGCTTGGGGATGTGACCCTCCAACATGTACCAAGGAAGGAAAATAAGAAAGCTGATGCATTGGCTGCTCTAGTTTCAACACTAACTCTGCCGGATCAAGCACAAGTTACTATCTGCCAAAAACGGGTAGTACCACCACCAAATGAGGATGAATATTTGGAAAATGAGTTCGAGAATCTCGTCAATGTCTCTGAAGGGGTGAAGGAGGACTGGTGAAAATCCATTATTGACTATTTGTGTTATGAAATTTTGCCAGAAAATTCAAGAAGAAGGACTGAAATCCGTCGTCGTATACCCCTCTTCCTTTACTACAAGGATACATTATACAAAAGAGAATTTGAGGGAGTACTCTTGTGATGTTTGGAGGAGGAAGAAGCGTCCCAAACTTTACAAGAAGCACATTCAGGAGTATGTGGGTCACATCAATCTGGACCGAAGCTTCACTTCCATATAAAAAGGATGGGATATTACTGGCCAACAATGGTAAAAGATTGCTTGGACTATGCCCGAAGGTGTAAGGCTTTCCAATTTCATGCATATTTCATACATCAGCCACCCGAAGTATTACACCCGACCGTCACATCTTGGCCATTTGATGCACGGGGATTAGATGTCGTTGGTCCGTTGCCAAAATCTTCTGGTGGACACTTGTATATCTTGGATGCAACAAATTGCTTCTCCAAATGGGCTGAAGCTGTTGCTCTTAAAGAGGTAAAGAAAGAGAATATTGTAAATTTCATCCAAGTCAATATCATCTACCATTTTGGCATTCCTCGTTATGTAATAACAGATAACGGCAAGCCCTTTGCTAACAAGTTGATGAATAAAATTTGTGAGCTTTTTGATTTCAAACAGCGTAAATCTTCTATGTATCATGTTTCCGCCAATGGTCTAGCTGAAGCATTTAATAAGACTTTGTGCAACTTGTTGAAAAAGATCGTCTCCAAGTCCAAACGGGATTGGCATGAATAGATGGAGGAAGCTTTGTGGGCATATAGGATGACTCACCGTACACCGACACAAGCGACGCCATACTCACTTGCTTATGGAGTTGAAGCAGTCCTACCACTTGAGCGCCAAATACCTTCTTCAAGGCTTGCTATTCAAGAAGGGCTCACCGAAGAAGAAAATGCTCGATTACGGCTTGCAGAGTTAAAATCACTTTATGAGCAGAGACTGGAGGCTCAACAAAATTTGGAATGCTATCAAACTCGTCTATCTTGTGCTTTAAACAAAAAGGTTCGCTTGAGATGCTTTCAAGTAGGTGATCAAGTCCTGGTAGTAAGAAGGCCTATCATCACTTCTCATAAGTCTGGGGAAAAATTCACCACAAAGTGGGATGGACCATATGTCATACAAGAAGCCTATTCAAGTGGCTTTACAAGCTTTATGACGCAAATGGTGTGAGGATTGGTCCTATTAATGCAAAGTTCTTGAAAAGATACTATCCTTGAAGTGAGACAATGCTCCTTACGGCACGAGCATAAACTGCATGTCACTCCTGGCTCGCAAGAGTATAAACTGTGCACGACTTTAAGAAAAAAAAAGTCCGCTAGATTGAAAATCTCGCAAGAGGTGTCCTAGGAAAAAGTTAAGACGCAAAAGATCCGCTAGATTGAAAACCTCGCAAGAGGCGATCTAGGCAAAAGTTAGGACACCAAAAAATAACTCACTCTTTATGAACTATGGAATGACTTGATCCTCTTCACCAAGGTACGTAGACATCTTAGAGTTTTATTCTAAATTCAGTCGCATGAGTTTAAAAAGATATATCACTCCAAGGGATGTTCAAGAGAAAGGAGATGAGATAAAGTTCATCTGACCAACACATGGAGATTATATCTACAGGCGTTCTTTTATTTGAGATTCGAACCTTCATCAAACCTTGATGGTTCAATATAATTGGGGCAATCTCCGTGGAGAATCAATTTCCTCAATAAGAAAACTATATGTTTTTAAGCGAATTATCAAATCAGCAAGTCGGGGTCTTCAATATGGTAAAGCCTTGGAGTGTGAAGTTCAAATTCACTATGTAGGCACATTTGGAGCTGTCAGCTTGCCAACATTCAAAATCGATTTTAAAAAAAAATCATCATCTAACTCAAAGGCGCAAGGATGAATATAGAGATCATGACAGGTAAGTTCATAACCAAAATTCTAAAGTGTGGATGAAATTCATCCTATACTATGCTTTAGGCTTGGTCTCTTCAAGAACATAACCAAAATTCTAAAGCGCGGATAAAATCCAGCCTGTACTATGCCTTAGGCTAGGTTTCTTCAAGAGAATGACCAAAATCCTAAAGCGTGGATGAAATTCATCTTGTACTACGCCTTAGGCTCGATTTCTTCAAGAGAATGATCAAAATCCTAAAGTATGGATGAAATTTATTTTGTACTATGCCTTAGTCCGATTTCTTCAAAAGAATGACCAAAATCCTAAAGCATGGATGAAATTCATCCTGTATTGCGCCTTAGGCCGGTATCTTCAAAGGAGTAACCAAAATCCTAAAGCGCGGATGAAATCCATCCTGTACTACGCCTTAGGCCGGTTTCTCAAAGGAATAACCAAAGTCTTAAAGCGCGGATAAAAACTCATCTTGTACTACACCTTAGGTCAGTTTCTTCAAAAGAATAAATAAAATCTTAAAGCGCGGATGAAATCCATCCTGTACTAAGCCTTAAGTCTTGTCTCTTTAAAAGAAAAATATGAAACTCCATCAATAATGAATATTCCATCAATATTAATGCGAATCAAACTAGAACTGGTCCTTCTAATTTGTAAACAAAGAAAAGAAAGGGGAGAGAGAAAGATAATACAAGAAAACACAAGTAGAAGAAAGATTATTACCTGTTAAGACGTTTTAGATTTGAAAGTTGAGTTAAAAATAGAGCCTAGACCAACTCGACTAGATTTGAGATATGAATTTTGGTGAGAATGAAGCCCTTGAAGTCTGAATTCTTGAAACTAAAATGTTTTTCTATTTTGTCGGTCCGAGATCAAGATATAGAAGTTTTAGTGGAACCTCGCAAATCTGAAATTTTCAGCATGACAAAATTTTAAGCTAAATTCAAAAATTTATATAGAACAATACTGAAAGATTTTAATTCTGAAATTTGGCTATATTGTAGATATTGAAATATAGTTTTTGGAACATCAAACATATCATAATTTTGATATTCCTACAATAAGATATGAATTTTCTACCGCAGATATGCTAAGGTGTGAAAAAGTGACGATTTGGGCATGACAGAATTTTAAGTCAACTTCAAAAATGCATAATAATATTAAAGGAGTTTAATTCTAAAATTTGGCTTATTTGTAGATGTAGAAGTCTAATTTCTGAAAAATCAAATGGATCATGATTTTTATATTCCTACAATAAGATATGAATTTTTACCACAAATATGCTAAGTTGTAAAAAAAGTAACGCGAATCAACATGACAGAATTTTAAGCTTATTTCAAAATATTCTATAGAACGATATTGAAGGAGTTTAATTCTGAAATTTGGTCATATTATAGATCTTGAAGTCTAGTTTTCGGAACATTAAACGGATTGTGATTTTGATGTTCCTACAATAAGATATGAATTTGCTACCACACATGTGTCGGGCTGTAGAAAAAGTAACGAAAATTAAAAAGGAAAGGAGAAGAAAATTGCCTAGTGTTATGATTAACTTGCAATACTGCAACTGATGCAAAATAATGAAGAGCACATCTCTTTATATAGAATTTCAAGGAGGTAAAGAATAAGTAATGTGCCAGTTGAATTGGAGTTAAAGTATCCTAATGAAATTCAAATTGAAAAAGTCAAGGCTCTGTGCAATTCTTCTTTGATACAATTTTAGAGAAGTTAGGAGTGAAAATCCTTCTTGGATACAAATTTAATCCATATCACTTCTAGAAAGTGACAATCATTCCTGGATACAAATTCAATATCCTTTCTGATAAATTTAATCCATATCACTTCTAGAAAGTGACAATCATTCCTGGATACAAATTCAATCCGCATTATTTCTAGAAAATTACAATTCTTGAATAAAATCCAATCCATATCACCCTAGAATTTTAATGACTAAATCTACAAAGGACAGAGAGTTACTAAATTTTGCTCATTTTATCATGATATGAAGTTAGAAAAAAATAGTTCAATGTAAATACATTGAACGTATGATGATTAATTTCAAAAGTATACACAAAGGATACTTCAAGTCTAGTCTTTAAAATATATACTTTAGACAAGTCTTGAAGTGGGGCATTTGTAGACGGTTAAATTTTATCAAATTTAAATCCCGAAAGAAATTTGGATTATCTTAAATTCAAAATATATTAATCCAAATAAATATTATAAATTAATATAATTGGATTAATCATTTGAGTCCAATAAAAATAGATTTAATTAATGGTCAAATTTCATTTGGTTAATCCATCAAATTGGGCTACAAATGGTAAGCCCATTTTAAGGAGCCCAAAATGTCATCTTCCTAGAGGCCCAAATTGGTGCCACATGTAAAATGACGTGTCACGCCAAGTCAAATAAAAGAGCCAATGAGATCATTCCACATGTCAAAAAATGACACAGCATGCCTAATCAAATCAAGGCCAATGAAAATGCGCCATATGTATAAGTGACATGTTCTGACTAATCAAATATCGTCATGTCAACTTAAATCTGATTGGTTGAAAGAAGTTCGTGTTTATCGCAACCCTTCCATCCTACAACTATAAATAGGGGTCTTATAATTCTGAAAAGGGACCTGAATTTCAACAACAAGCCAGAGAGAGCTCGTGGATCAAATGTTGCAGATTTCTCTACAAGCTACAAGAATTCAAGCACTTCAATTTTTCTCTACAAGTTTCAGAGATCAAGACGAAAATTCAAGAACAAGCTTCAAGCTCTTGAATTTAAACACGAATCAAGATCGAGACCACCAGATTCAAGATCAAGCTCAAAAGCCCTTCAATTCAAGTACAAGTCAAGATCAAATCCATCAAGTTCAAGATCAAGCTCAAAAGCCCTTGAATTTATATTCGAAAAGAAGAATCAGAGGATTAATAGAGATTGTAATACTAATATTCATAATAAATACTACGATTGTTGCGATATTTTTTCCATCTTGATTATTATTTTCTCAGTGCGAGATTTTATCGTCTACAGTATTGTTGATGAAAAAGGGTAAACGTCCCTTATAAAAGTTGTTTGGCTTTTATGTTTTCTAGTATTCATTGTAAGTTACAATTTGCTAGTTGTCATGAAGTATATTAATTTGAATTGAAGGGATTTAATTGTGTATTCAAAATTTTAATTTTCTTATTTATGTTTTTTATTTTTCTTCAATTGTATTTGATTAGGAATTAGATCAAATCGTATAAACTTTATTGTAGTTTTATGAGTGTGTATTACTTATGAATCAAAAATATTGTAAATTGAATCGAATTAGCCTAAAATGGATTGAACTGGTTGAATATGTGCCCTAATTCAATATCAATCACTAATGATAAATTTTTATAAAAAACAATGACACCCCAAACATTCAAATTCTGAATATGCCTCTAATTGTATTTGTCTTTTTTATTTTTATTTTCAAAAAAATTTACTAGGAGTACCTAATAGCTTATTTTATAGTTTTTTTCCAAAAGACTTTATAACTTTAAGAGAATAAAGAAATGCATATGAATAAATAAAATTGCGACCAAGTTAAGACTTTTAAAGTGTCTTTAATACTTGGCACTATGTAGAGTGAACTAATCTAAAATGCCAATTACCTTAAAAAAAAACAAAAGGTTCCAAAAGAATAACTAATTTGTGAACTATTCGATGGATATGAAAAAGTTAAAGTTGATTTTTTGAAATATCATAGATTTCTTTTATTAAGTTTCTAGAATAGCCTAGTGTAGTATCTAGGATAATTATCTTGAAGAAATATCTAGATATCTTAGAATAGAAGATAAAGTCACTAGATTTTTCTTATAGATATACCTAGAATAATATATCTAGAACCATATATAGACAAATATAAATAGGGGTTATTATGTACATCTGTAATCAACCAAAAATTAAGACAATTCAAGATAGTCTCCTTCCACAATAAAGTTCTCTACTCAAAATTCTCCTTCTCCATAAGCTTCCTCTTCTTTAGTTGAATCTTTCGATCTTAATTAACGATCTTGGGCTAGCAGAAGGTCTCCCTGGTTATCTTTTCTTCAAATATTCTCTACAATGGATAGTATCCATCGATCAAAAGAGGACCTTAGTTATCTTGTAAGGGGCATTACTATTTTTTCATTGTTGATGACCTTCCTTCCCTCTACATCCAACTTACCTTAAGAGTGTCGTCAGTGACATAACCAAAAAAATTTACCAGGAATATTTAATCTTTGAATAGTAAACAAATATTTACGAAGATATTTCACGTAAAATCTTATTAGAGAGATTTAAAATGATACTTGATTTTATCTTTTGTCTATAACAACAAACTTCCAATCCATCTCTTTTCCTTTTCTTTCAGCGCCATATCTTCACCGTCCTAAATTAAGATAGCTTCCATCTTTAATTGCCACATACCAAAGTCTACACATTAGTCAAATTTCTCAATGTAAGTCTTTGTTATAGTCATTTTTGGCTATTGTAATTAACCTGGTTAGATTCGACTCTGATACTAATTTGTTAGGATCGAAAACTCGGGTATTGCAGAATTTAACCAAATAATATTATAATGACAATAACAAGTCGATAATAATGATAATTAAAGATAATAAACAAGATAAAAATTTAACGTAGTTCGGTCAGTTTGACCTAGTCCATCGGTGGAGATAAACAATTTCACTATACCAACAAGAGTACAAAAAATGATAAAATAATAGAGTGAACACTCTAATTAATCCCAAATACCCCAAGAGAATAACCTCACAAGATCACTCCAAAGAAAGGGTCTTCACAAGTATTTCGTAACACTCACTCTCTTACAAAATACTGTTAAATAAAGAAGGGGAAGAAAAACAAGAGAATGAAAGGCTCTTGAATTAATGTTGGTGAGTTTCAAATGAAAAGAACTGATCTCCTTTTATTGGAGCAAAACTTGAACTCCAAATTGAATAAAAATAAAAAGACAAGTGACCAAAATAATCTTCTCCACGTGACTAAACTTTGACTCTAAAAAAAGAAAATCTTTGCCAAGAGATTTTCTTTTAGGCTCATGCCCAGGGATGTTCACGGTTCGGTGAAAAACCAAATCAAATTATAAACCATTTTAAAAATTGATATTTAGTTTGGGTTGGTTTGATTTGGTTTTAAATTTTAAAAATTGATAATATTTGATTTAATTTTGGTTATGCTAAAAATAATTGAAGAAATAACTAAATCGAGCTGATAAATTTTATACATAAATTTTGCTTCCCTCGGTACAGCGAGGGAGGAACCAAACCTTCGCTCGATCACCAAACCGCCAGTTTTAACTCCTTGAATCAGTCAGCAAATTTGTAAGTCCATCAATCTGTAGTGGAATAGTCTCACCAGCCCGTAGACTAGTCCAGTAGTGGGTGAGTAGAGTCTGTGGTTTGGTGGGCACCGGACATCCAGTAAGAAGAAGTGTGCCAAGAAAGAACACATACTTATCACTTTTGGAAAGTTTGAAACCCTCGATTCATCCGACTCAAGGAGAAAAAGAGAACAAGAT
>JACEIK010002054.1:139592-173666 GCA_018107945.1 Datura stramonium | reverse complement strand
TTGAGCTTCAGATGACTAGACAGCATGGTGGCCTTGTCGGCCCGCTTAGGTTCCTTGTTATGAGCATGTTCTGGTTAGCTGTTATTATATTCACAGGTGGTTATAGGCCCAGTAGGCCGGAGGCTATATTTACAGCCGTTATATAGCCCTTTGTTTCCAGGAATTTGAGATAGAGCTAGCCAGACACCAGATGTGCCTAGGCTCGCCGGAGAGCAGTCCAGGTCCTACTAGGGCACCAGGTACCAGTCATACCCCCCAAGGTGGGGCGTGACAAAAACAATATCTGTTGTCAATAAAGGTTTTGACCCTGATCTTTGGCATAGAAGGTTGGGTCATATCCCAATGAAAGTACTTAGAAGAGTAAAGGTCTTCAATAAGTGTAGTGATTTTGCTCTTGACAACTGTATTGTTTGTCCTCAGACTAGAAAAACTAGGATTCCTTTTTCTAATAGTAAGAGAAGGGTTGTTGCAACCTTTGACTTGATCCACATGGATGTTTGGGGACCTCACAAGGTAAGCACTCATAATGGGATGGGATATTTTCTTACTTTGGTTAATGACTACTCTAAATGGACATGGACTTTCTTACTTGCTTTGAAATATGATGTAATAGTGATTTTAAATAGTTTCTTTCAATGGTGAATACTCAATTTGTAATGATTATTAAAGTTTTTAGATCTGATAACGGAGGAGAGTTTTTTAATGTTGGTTGTAGTGAATTGTTTACTATAAATGGAATAATTCATCAAAGTTCATCTCCTCACACTCCACATAGTGTTGTTGAGAGAAAACATAGAAACATCTTGGAAACTGTTAGGGCAATCAAATTTCAAGGTTATATTCCTAGAAAATTTTTGGGAAGAATGTATGGAGGCTACAGTCTACATCATCAATAGAATCCCATCTTCTATGTTAGACAATAGATCTCCATACGAAATATTATATAATCAGGATCCTTTTTTATCTCATATCAAGGTGATAGGGCGTCTTTGTTTTTCCACTAGCCTGTTGAAGAGAGATAAGTTTGCTCCTAAGGCTAGAGAAGCAGTTTTGCTAGGCTAAGCAACTACTCATAAAGGATACAAATTTTATGATATAAA
Source organism: Datura stramonium (assembly GCA_018107945.1). Lineage (NCBI taxonomy): Eukaryota > Viridiplantae > Streptophyta > Magnoliopsida > Solanales > Solanaceae > Datura > Datura stramonium. Next base: position 172,566 of record JACEIK010002054.1, on the reverse strand, counting down.
ATCTAAAAACCTCTTTGTTAGTAGGGATGTTTTCTTTCATGAAGGAGTGTTTTCCTTTAAGTGTTCTACCACTGATTCTAAAGACAACATGCATTTTCTCTGTAGTTGTGCTCCTGAGTTAGATGATGTTGTTGTCATTGTTCCTGCATCTGTGGTTACCACTCTTATTGGCATAGATACTTTGCCTCCTACATATGATATTTATACAACAATCCTTATTGAAGATCTTTCTCTTTCTTGCACTCAGGAGGCAGCTCAGAACTTGTCTATAAAGCCTATTACTACTGATTCTTTAGCACCTGTTCCTTCAAGGAAATCACTGAAGACTGGAAAACCACCTATCTGGTACTCTGATTATGTTCTCACAGGGATGGGGTCAGTGAGGAAGTGTTTGTATTCCATTGTAGATGTCATTGATTTTGATAGTATTTCCCCTCATTACAAGGGTTTACTAAAATTTCACAGGATCTAGAACCTAGATCCTATCATGAAGCAGTGAAGGACAGTAGATGGATTCCATTGCAGAATCAAAATCCAGGCCATAGAGGAGAGCCACACTTGGGAGCTTGTCTAGTTGCCTGAAGGAAAGAAACTCATAGGCTATAAATAGGATTACAAGATCGAATATAATGCCAAAGGAGAGATAGAGAGATTCAAGGCTCATTTAGTTGACAAGGGATATAATCAAAGGGAAGGATTGAATTATTAGGAAACTTTCTCCCCTATGATCAAAATGGTTACTGTTAGGGTGGTATTTCTTTAACTTTTGTCCAAGGTTGGAACATTCATCATATGGATATTTTTAATATATTTCTTCACGGAGATTTAAAGAAAGAGGTTTACATGATGTTACCACAAGGCCTTACTCATTCAGGTGGAAAGGGATAGGTATGCATTACTTAAGTCTCTTTATGGACTTAAACAGGCTAGTAGACAATGGAACCTCAAGCTCACCATAGCTTTACTTGATTCTGGCTTTCGGCAAAGTCATTTTGATTATTCCCTTTTCACAAAACATCATGGAGCCAGTTTGGTTATGGTACTTATATATATTGATGATCTTCTCATTACTGGGTATGATCATCAAATTATTTTGCAAACTAAGGCTATTTTGCAGGACAAGTTCAAAATCAAAGACTTGGGGGACTTGAGTTATTTTCTGTCTATTGAATTTGCCAAAAGAAAAGAAGGTATTCTTGTGCACCAGAGGAAATACTTTCTTGAGTTAATATCTGATCTTGGTCTTTCTGGTTCAAAGCCTGTTGGAGCACCTATTGAGTTGAATCAAAAACTCACCAACGCAAAGTTTGAATTACATGTATCTCCTGATTCTGTTGATGACAAGCTATTAGAGGATCCAACAACTTATCAAAAATTGGTGGGATGATTACTCTACTTGACCATCACTAGGCCGATATTTCTTTTGCAAGGCAAACCCTCAGTCAATTCATGCACTCCCGAAAAAAGTACCATATAGAGGGTGCTATCAAGTGGTCAACTATGATAAGCCTTCCCCTAGATTGGGGATTCGCATGTCCTCACACCACTCTAATTAGTTAGTGGCGTATTTCGATGCTGATTGGGGTTCTTGTGCGACTACTCGCAAATCTGTCACTGGCTATCTTGTGTTCTTTGAAAATTCTATGACTTCATGAAAGTCTAAAGAGCAATCTACTGTCTCAGGCAGCTTAGCAGAGATAGAATACCAGAGTTTGGCTTCCATTGTTGATGAAGTTGTTCGGTTAGTTGGTCTTTTTCAGGAACTTGGTATCACCTTGTAGCTGCCTATTTCCATACATTGTGACTGTAAATCTTCTATCCAGATTGCTGCTAACCCTGTGTTACATGAGCGCACCAAATATATTGATATTAATTGTCATTTTATCTAGGAGAAGATTCAACTTAGGTTTGTTCAACCCCATTACTGAACAACATGTTGATTTGCTTAGTAAAGGACTCACTCGTATTCAACACACTTATCTTATTTCAAAGCAAGGAATGAAGAACATCTTCATTACCCCCAACTTGAGGGGGAATGCTGAGAAGTTAGTTAAATGTACAACTGTCTTCTGACAGTTGTCATCCGTTGACAGTTGTCACTTAATTGGGTCAGTTATTAGTTTGTTGGTGAAGTAATTAACTAGGTTGAGCTTAGCCTCTTGTTAAATAGATGTATTGTAAAAAAGATTTTGGCATTCATTCATTCAGTTAGATTTACGATTGAGTGATGCAATTTTCCTCCTAGAATCTTTCATCCCTATCATTTCTATTTTCCAATTCATCAAAATTTTACACCTTGCACTGGCTCTGCACAATAGAAAATTTTTATAGTGCATCCTTTAGCGCAAGCTGCATTATAATTGTGCATGTTGTATCATGATTGCGAAAGAGAATCATTCAAGGAAGCACAATCGCATCTAAGTGACGCGTTAATGAAGAAGGATCCTTAAAGTTGATAGCGATCAAGACTTTGACACGATTGCAATGAGTAAAAATCTTACCAATATCACAACTGCACTACAGTGTCGTGATCACACAAGAGGCATTGTGAAATCATATATTAGTTTGTCAAATAACCATTTTTAACAAATTTTAAGATTGAATCTCAATCTAGGTTTTGAAAAAATTGGAGATTTGAGTTCATATTTAAGGTAATGATTTCCCATGTTGATCTCAACATTATGCTTAATTTATATTATTTTGATTATTAACTCATTATATTCAATAATAACAACATATCTAGTGTAATCCCACAAGTGGGATCAAAAAAGGGTATAATGTACTAACACCTTACCCTTACCTTTGTGGGGTATGTAAGTCATTTCCAATAAACCCTTGGTTCAAACTAAAAGGAATGTTAATCAAAGAAGGATGGAAAGAAATATGACAACCAAATTGCAAAATACAAAAAAAATACATCAACATATAGTAATACACATAGAAAACTATAAAATTACTAAATAATACTATTAATAGTGAGAAGAGGAAAGGAGGGGAATATGCCCCACCTCTCCCACATATAGTGTGACAACATTCGACTACCTACTAACCTTCTACCTTAGTTCTTGACCTTCATACTTTCCTATATTAAGTCATGTCCTTAGCAAGATGAAGCTTTGCCAAGTCCTGTCTTCTCACCTCCCCAGTTCTTTTTCTTCCTACCTCTATCTCTCCTAACTCCTGTTATAGCCAACCTCTCACACTTGCTAATTGATGCATTGGTGTACCTGTAATGCCCTGGAAACTCCAAATCTAATTCTGAGACTTAAATCTGGAAATCTGAAAAAGCTGCGGAAATGCTACAGGACGACTCACCCAACGAGTCGTTATGAGACCCAACGACTCATTAGGTAGGTCGTGAGAAGAAGGAGTAAGTATTGGAAATGAGAGATAATGTACCCAACGAGGGACTTCACGAGTCGTGGTCACTGACCATGACCCGTAGAGTCACTCGTGGTCAGGCCTGGATTGAGAATTTTATTAGTGGATCAGTGTACTTGACGGGTAGGGGAAACGAGTTGTGGTCCCCAATAACGACTCGTTATTTCCCCCATTACCATCCTGAGTAAGTTTTTAGCCAGTGTACCTAACGAGTGTCACAATGACTCATCGTTAGTGGCAACGACACGTTAGGGGACTCATTACCAATTAGCATTTAATCTTCAGCGGTGAGCCAGTGTGGTCCACGACTGGTGACAACGAGTCGTGGTTAGTGACCACGACTTGTTAGGTCCCTTATGGTGACCTACTGAGGAGCCTAGGTAGTGTACCTGACGGGAGTGACCACGCGTCGTGGTCAGCCACCACACCCGTTGGGGTCACCTGGTAGTTTTTCCCAGCGAATTTCTAAGGGCTATTTAGTAATTTACCACTCTCCTAAGCCTTTAACTACATCATTTTAAACGTAATTTTAGACTTATTAAGGGGTTTGAACGGCTCCTCCCCTTATTCCCACGATCTTTCTCTGAAAAACTATCGAAGAGTTTCTCAAGAAAACTCTCAAGCAAGCTTAGGGTTGTCCTCCATTGCAGCAGTTCAAGTCCTCTTCTCTGGGAGAATTTTAGTCAGGTATGTAGGAATTCAACAAGGGAATTGTCCTTCCCTTGTGTCCCCTAATATCTTTCCATAATTTCCCTATCAGTTTAGCCTTGAGATTTTTGAAGATGAAGAGATCTTCATGTTGGTTTTTTGTTAATTTCAATTGGGTTATTATCCATATTTATTACTCATATGATCTTCATCAATTCATAAGTAAATTGTTGTTGTTCTTGCCAAGATGATTTACAACCCTAAATTTTCGAGTAAATATTATTGTGTATTAAATTCCATCTATTTTTTTTGCAAAGTATGTTTGCGCTGAATATCCAAGTAATTCTTATTATATATATGTGTGAGCAATTATTCCATTGAGGAGAATGATTTTACCCTTGTTGGATGAAATACCCTTGTTGGATGAAACCCCCTTTAAATTCTTGAAATTTCATCATATTATGAAATTCTGGTGTTATTGGAATGAGTTGTGTTCTCTATTAGCTGCTTAGTAGTTTAGTTCAGTTAGAACGTAGAACCTCTTCAGCAATATTCAGAAAGTGTCAACTGATCAGTTTGACTTCAGTCTTATTCCGAGGTGTTAGTGGTGCCTCTTAGTTATCAGAATCATACTCGGATTATAGTTATTTGGTCCATTAGGCGGTCAGGACATTTTAGTTATATAGCACTGACCAGCCCTAGGACCCCAGTTAAGTACGGTTTGTTCTTAGACGGTTACGACGCTTCCAGATAAGCAGCTCTGACCAGTCTAGAACCTAGTTTCAGAATCTGGTCCGATAAGATTCTCAAGGTACTTTCAGTTATAAGTCCCTGACTAGTCTTGGACTCCAGTTTCAAGCTATCAGCCTAGTAGTTCAGTTTAGGTTTTTCAGTGGGAGTAGAACTTAGCACCGAGCGGGCCGGGGTTCCAGCTCACTAGGTTCTCAGAACTACGTTGCCAGCGTAAGTCACAGTATCACTTGGCCTGATTGGCCCGACTTTTGTGATCACCCAGTCCATGCCTTTATACCCTGGCAAGGTATATTGGGTCCTACCGGTGGGGTGTATACATCGGACTCCACGAGCCGCATCTCAAAGACTGCCTTCAAGACTCGGTATGACCNCATGCCTTTATACCCTGGCAAGGTATATTGGGTCCTACCGGTGGGGTGTATACATCGGACTCCACGTCTATCTCACGTTGTTATATATCTGTTATAGACTCTCCCACTAGTCAGTCCAGTCTGGTTCTAGAATAAGCAGCTCAGTTCAGCTTCAGCATTATAATCTTAGATCATATTAGTACAGTATATCAGACTTAGAACTTTCAGACTCAGGGCATGTTTTTGACCACCAGACAGGGTCATCTTGACCATCTTAGTTTACTTTAGGTTCTTATGCTCAGTTTATCAGTTGGTCATTGCATGTCATTTCAGTTCAGTCATCGATATATTTATCATTATGCCTCTCTCGCTTACTCAGTACATTCAAAGTACTGACGCATACTTTTATGCTGTATCATTTCATGATACAGCCGCAGGTTCTTAGACCCAGCGCCGTTAGCCGATTTCGTCCGGATCTCTCTATCAACAGCAGAAGTGTGAGTCCTCATATTTCGAGGGCGTTATTTCCTTCATTTCAGTTTTTCTTACTATTTTCAGTTAGATTTAGAGTTAGTTGGGGGTTTATCCCAGCAACTTCTCAGTTAGATGGCTTTCAGACCAGCCTTGATTTCAGATTTTCAAATACTTTAAATCTCTATATTCAGTTTTAATTTTTATAAATGCTATTATGTATTATTTAAAATTTTCACTGTGCATGATTACTCAGAATTTCAGTGTATGATAGACTAGGGGTTGACTTGGGTAAGTAGTGACCTCAAGTACCAAGTTACATCCTGGGTGTACGCTCGGGGCTTGACAAACTTGGTATCAGAGCCATAGGTTTAGAGTATCCTCGAAAAAGTCTGAAAGCCGCATCGAGTAGAGTCCTTTTCATGGGTGTGAAGCGCACCACACTTATGACGAGGAGGCTACGAGATGTTATTAGGAAAACTCTCTTTTGTTCATAATCTTTATCATGCGTTAAAGTTCCAAAAATTCCCTTCTAATTCGTGCTCTGTCAGTGAACCATGCCTCCTAGACGCATTAATGGAAGAAGGGTCGATAATGCCAACAGACCTGCCCCACCAGCCCCGACATCTCCTCAAGATGATTCGATATCTTCCACCGAATTTTGGGCGGCCATTCAACTAGTGGCCCAAAAAGTCACCAACCAGGTGAACCAGCAGGTGATAACGATGAACACCAACGGGTCCGCAGCGGCTGCGATGGTGCGAGACTTCACCTGTTTGAACCCTCCATCTTTTCAGGGATCCAAATTAGGGGAGGATCCACAGGAGTTCGTGGATGAGGTCAGGAAGATCACCCGTATTATGGGTGTTAGCTCCTCTGAAAGTGCTGACCTAGCTGCTTACCAGTTAAAAGGGGTGGCTCAGGTCTGGCATGACCAATGGAAAGAGGGGTGGCCAACAAGAGCAGGACCAGAGGAGTGGGAAGAATTCCACACAACTTTCTTGGACAGATTTTTCCCTCGGGAGCTGAGGGAGGCAAAGATGGTCGAGTTTATGAATTTGCGACAGGGCAACAAGACCGTGGAGGAGTTTGCTCTGGAGTTTACTAGGTTGTCCAAGTACGCTCCAGAGATGGTAGCCGAGCCAAGGGCTCGCATGTTGAAGTTTGTGAACGGGATGTCAAATCTGGTCCTCAAGGAGTGTAGGACAGTGATGTTGATTAAAGATATGGACCTCTCCAGCTTGATTGTTTATGCCCAGAAGATTGAGGCTGAAAAGCTGAAGGATATGGAGCGAAAGAACAAATGGGCAAGGACTGGCCAGTCAAATTTCAGCCATTAGAGGTCTAGCGTAGTACCCGCCCATCGCAGCAGCAGCAGAGCCCCAGCACCCAGTTCAGCCAGCGCCACAACCTTTTGGTCCCACCATGATTGGAGGGGTAGGTCATCTGGCATTCAGTCTCGGGCGCACGGTACCAGAAACAAGTATCCAACTTGCCCCAAGTGTGGTAGGAATCACCCGGGAGAATGCCTTCAAGGACGAGAGGGTTGTTTTGGGTGTGGACAGCTTGGACACTGGCTCAACGAGTGCCCGTCGGCAGGGCGAGTGAGATCATAATCTACCACCTTATCATCTCCAGCAGGCCGACCAGCTCAGTAGACCAACATATCAAGTACAGATGGCGGTCAGCGCCAAAATCGCTTCTATGCTCTATCTTCCCGTCAGGATCAGGAAAGCTCACCTGATGTAGTAACGTCTCTTCTATCTAGACGTGTATGCCCTCCTAGATCTAGGAGCCACTCTTTCATTCGTGACTCCTTACATAGCAATCCAGTTTAATATCAGTCCAGAGGTCCTCTCAGAACCATTCTCAGTCTCCATCCCAGTTGTTGAATCAGTTAGAGCCAGTCGGGTGTATAGAAACTACCCAGTCTTAATCCTGAGTAAAGTTATTCTAGCCGATCTTGTAAAGTTAGACATGGTCGACTTTAACCTTATTCTCAGCAAGGATTGGTTACATTGCTGCTATGCTTCAGTTGCTTACAAAACTAGAGTTGTCAAGTTTCAATTTCCCAACTAGCCAGTGTTAGAATAGACGGGTAGCAGTTCAGCGCCTAAGGGTAGGTTTATTTCCTACCTTAAGGCCCAGAAACTCATTTCCAAGGGATGTATTTATCATCTGGTTCGGGTCAAGGATTCTAACTCTGATACCCCAACTATCTAGTCAGTTTCAGTGGTCAGCGAGTTCATTGATATTTTTTTGGAGGATCTTTCCGGAGCTCCCCCTGAATGGGAAATAGACTGCGGAATAGACCTCCTCCTAGATACTTAGCCCATCTCCATCCCCCTTACAGAATGGCTCCAGCTGAGCTTAAGGAGTTGAAGAAGCAGCTAAAAGATCTTCTTGACAAGGGTCTTATCAGACCCAACATCTCTCCCTGGGGTGCCCCAGTGCTATTCGTGTGTAAGAAGGATGGTACCCTCAAAATGTGCATAGATTACCGTCAGCTGAACAAAGTCATAGTCAAGAACAAGTATCCCCTACCAAGAATTGACGACCTGTTTGACCAACTTCAGGGAGCAAGTTGTTTCTCAAAAATTGATCTCAGGTCAAGGTACCATCAGTTAAGGGTTAGAGAGAGTGATATACCGAAAACAACTTTCAGAACTCGGTATAGTCACTACGAGTTTGTGGTGATGTCCTTCAGGTTAACAAACGCCCAGCAGCTTTCATGGATTTAATGAACAGAGTCTTCAAGCAGTATCTAGATATGTTCGTCATTGTATTTATCGACGACATTCTAGTATACTCCAGAAATGAGGAAGAGCATGCCAATCACCTAAGACTAGCATTACAGACACTCAGAGATAGCCAGTTGTTCGCCAAGTTCAGTAAGTACGAATTCTGGTTAAAGTCTGTGACCTTCTTAGGTCATGTAGTCTCGGGTGAGGGAATACAAGTAGACCTTCATAAGATAGCATCCATGAAAGATTGGCCCAGACCTACCTCTCCTACTGAAATTAGGAGTTTCCTGGGTTGGGCGGGTTATTACCGACGGTTTGTGGAAGGTTTCTCCTCTGACTAAATTAACTTAGAAGAAGGTGAAATTTCAGTGGTCGGATGAGTATGAGAAGAGTTTTCAGGAGTTCAAGACTCGACTCACTACCACTCCAGTTTTAACCTTGCTATAAGGATCGGATGGGTTGGTTGTTTATTGTGACACTTCCAGAGTTGGACTTGGTTGCGTTTTGATGCAGCGGGGAAAAGTGATAGCCTATGCCTCTAGACAGCTCAAAGTTCATGAGAAGAATTATCCAACTCATGACTTGGAGTTCGCAGCGGTGGTATTCGCGCTAAAAATTTGGAGACATTACCTTTATGGAGCTCACGTGGATGTGTTCATAGATCATAAGAGCCTTCAGTATGTGTTCAGCCAGAAGGACCCAAATCTGCGTCAGAGAAGGTGATTGGAGTTACTAAAAGATTATGACATGAGTGTACTATATCACCCGGACAAGGCCAATGTGTGGGCTTACTAAGCAGACGGTCTATGGGGAGTGTGACACATATCGAGGAAGACAAAAAGGAGTTAGCAAGGGATGTTCACAGACTGGCCCGGTTAGGGGTGTAGCTGGTGGAATCATCCGAAGGTGGGCTGGTAGTGCAAAGTGGATCAGATTCATCCTTGGTAGTTGAAGTTAAGTCCAGACAAGAGGAAGATCCAATCCTACTTAAACTTAAAGAAGCAGTTCTCAGAAAGGAGGTTGAGGCTTTCTCCAAAGGGGGACATGGGGTGCTTCGTTACTAGGGAAGATTGTGTGTGCCGGATGTTGGTGAGTTGAGACAGCAGATACTGGTTGAGGCACACAACTCGAGATACTCCATTCACCCTGTTGCTACTAAAATGTACCGCAACTTGCGGGATATTTACTGGTGGAACGACATGAAAAGAGACATTGCTGAATTCATAGCCAAGTGCCCGAACTATCAACAAGTCAAGGTGGAGCATAAAAGGCTAGGAGGAATGACCAAAGATATTAGTATACCCACGTGGAAGTGGGAGGAAGTGAATATGGATTTCATTATGGGTCTACCTCAGACTCGCCGACAACATGACTCAATCTAGGTGGTAGCAGATCGGATGACAAAGTCAGCTCATTTTCTCCCAGTTAAAACCAAAGACTTAGCTGAGGACTATGCCAAATTTTACATCCGAGAGTTAGTCAAACTCAATGGGGTGCCTTTATCTATCATTTCAGACAGAGGAACTCAGTTCACCTGACACTTCTAGAAGTCCTTTCAGAAGGGACTAGGCACTCAGGTCAAACTCAGCATCGCTTTTCATCCGCAGACCGATGGGCAAGATGAGCAGACCATTCAGACTCTAGAATATATGCTAAGAGCGTGCACGATCAATTTTAAAGGTAATTGGGATGACCATTTTCCCCTTATCGAGTTTGCGTACAACAACAACTACCATTCCAGCATCCAAATGGCCCCATATGAAGCATTGTATGGTAGAAGGTGTAGATCTCCTATAGGGTGGTTCGAAGTTGGTGAAACTACCTTGATAGGGCCAAACTCGGTTCACGAGGCAATGCAGAAAGTTCAGCTCATCCGAGAAAGGTTGAAAGTAGCTCAGAGCTGTCAGAAATCTTATGCCGATGTGCGGAGAAGAGAGTTGGAGTTTGAAGTTGATGACTGGGTTTACCTAAAAATTTCGCCTATGAAAAGGGTGATGAGGTTTGGCAAAAAGGGGAATCTTAGTCCGAGATATGTGGGACCCTATAGAATTTTGAGGCATATCGGCAACGTGGCCTATGAGCTAGAGTTACCTTAAGAACTAGCTGTTGTACACTCAGTTTTCCATGTGTCACTACTGAAGAAGTTCATCGGAGATCCAACCTCAATTGTGTCATTGGACAGCATGGGAATAAAGGATAGTCTCACATATGAGGAGGTACCAGTCCAGATCCTTGACCGTCAGGTTCGTAAGCTAAAGAATAAAGAAATAGCTTCAGTCATGTTCCTATGGAGAAATCAGCAGGTTGAAGGAGCTACGTGGGAGGCCGAAACAGATATGATGGCCAAATACCCGCACTTGTTCTCTACCGACTCTATTGTAGCTTGAAATGCTAGTTTTGCCTTAGGATCCGATCTAGCTTTTGAATTCAATACATGTGTATAAGTTTCTTTTATGACTTTGGATGTGTGTATAAAAACTAAATTCAGTTCAGTTATGTATTTTGAATAGGAGGTAGTCATTTCGACAGTTTTTGGAGTTAAATGAGCAGCATTTGGAAATTTTGATTGCTATTTTTCTGCTTCCTGTGTGTTTTCTAACATTCGAGGACGAAATTTTACAAGGGAGAGATATTGTAATTCCCCGGAAACTCCAAATCTAATTCTGAGACTTAAATCTGGAAATCTGGAAAAGCTACAGAAATGCTACAGGATGACTCACCCAACGAGTCGTATGAGACATAACGACTCGTTAGGTCAGTCGTGAGAAGAAGGAGTAAGTATTGGAAATGAGAGATAGTGTACCCAACGGGGGACTTCACGGGTCGTGGTCACTGACCATGACCCGTGGAGTCACTCGTAGTCAGGCCTGGGTTGAGAATTTTATTAGTGGATCAGTGTACTTTATGGGTGGGGGAAACGAGTCGTGGTCTCCAGTAACGACTCGTTATGTCCCCCATTACCAGCCCGAGTAAGTTTTTAGCCAGTGTACCTAATGAATGTCACAACGAGTCATCGGTAGTGGCAACAACGCATTAGGTGACTCGTTACCAACTTAGCGTTTAATCTTCAGCGGTTAGCCAATGTGGTCCACGATTGGTGACCAAGACTCATTAGGTCCCTCATGCTGACCTACTAAGGAGCCTAGGCAGTGTACCTGACAGGAGTGACCACGAGTCGTGGTCAGCCACCACGAACCGTTAGGGTCACCTAGCAATTTTTCCCAGCTAATTTCTAAGGGATATTTAGTAATTTCCTACTCTCCTAAGCTTTTAATTACATTGTTTTTGGACGTAATTTTAGACTTATTAAGGGGTTTGTACGGCTCCTCCCCTTATTCCCGTGATCTTTCTCTGAAAAATTATCGAAGAGTTCCTCAAGAAAACTCTCAAGCAAGCTTAGGGTTGTCCTCCATTGCAGCAGTTCAAGTCCCCTCTCTGGGATAATTTTAGTCGGGTATGTAGGAATTCAACAAGGGAATTATCCTTCCCTTGTGTCCCCCAATATCCTTCCATAATTTCCCTATCAGTTTAGCCCTGAGATTTTCGAATATGAAGAGATCTTCATGTTGGTTTTTCGTTAATTTCAATTTGGTTATAATCCATGTTTATTACTCATATGATCTTCATCAATTCATAAGTAAATTATTGTTTTTCTTGCCAAGATGATTTACAACCCTAAATTTTCGAGTAAAGATTATTGCGNTATATGTGAGAAATTATTCCATTAAGGAGAATGATTTTACCCTTGTTGGATGAAACCCCTTTAAATTCTTGAAATTTCTTCATATTATGAAATTCCGGTTTTATTGGAATAAGTTGTGTTCTCTATTAGTTGTTTAGTAGTTTACTTCAGTTAGAACGTAGAACCTCTTCATCAATATTCATAAAGTGTCAATTGATCAGTTTGACTTCAGCCTTATTCCGAGGTGTTAGTGGTACCTCTCAGTTATTAGAATCAGACTCAGATTATAGTTATTTGGTCCATTAGACGGTCATGACATTTTAGTTATATAGCTTTGACCAGCCCCATGACCCAAGTTAAGTACGGTTTGTTCTTAACGGTTATGACGCTTCCAGATAAGCAGCTCTAACCAGTCTAGAACCTAGTTTCAGAATCTGGTCTGATAAGACTCTCAGGGTACTTTCAGTTATACGTCCCTAACTAATCTTGGACCCTAGTTTTGAGCGATCAGCCTAGTAGTTCAGTTTAGGTTTTTCAGTGGGACTAGAACTTAGCACCGAGCGGGCCGGGGTTCTAGCACACCCAGGTTCTCAGAACTACGTTGCCAGCGTAGGTCACAGTATTACTTAGCCGAATTGGCCCCAGACTTTTATGATCACTTAGTTCATGCCTTTATACCCTGTAAATGTATATTGGGTCCTACCGGTGGGGTGTATACATCTGACTCCACATCTAGCGCATGTGGTTATATGCTAGATATAGACTTTCCCACTAGTCAGCCCAATCTAGTTCCATAATAAGCAGTTTAGTTCAGCTTCAGCATTATCAGCTTAGCTCAGATTAGTACAGTATATCAGACTCAAAACTTTCAGACTTAGGGCATGTTTTTGACCACCAGACAGGGTCATCTTGACCATCTCAGTTTACTTCAGATTCTTCAGCTTAGTTTATCAGTTGGTCATTGTATGTCATTTCAGTTCAGTCATCTATATATTTATCATTATGCTTCTCTCACTTACTCAGTACATTCAAAGTACTGACGCATACTTTTATGTTGTATCATTTCATGATATAGCCGCAGGTTCTCAGACCCAGTGTTATTATCCGATTTCGTCTGGATCTTTCTATCAGCAATAAAAGTGTGAGTCCTCATATTCCGAGGGCGTTATTTCCTTCATTTCAGTTTTCCTTACTATTTTTAGTTAGACTTAGAGTTAGTTAGGGGCTTGTCCCAGCAACTCCTCAGTTAGATGGCTTTCAGACCAGCCTTGATTTTAGATTTTCAGATACTTTAAATCTCTATATTCAGTTTTAATTTTCATAAATGCTATTATGTATTATTTCAAATTTCCATTTTGCATGATTACTCAGATTTCCAGTGTATGATAGACCAGGGGTTGACTTGGGGTCACTAGTGACCTCAAGTACTGTGTTACGTCAAGGGTGTAAGCTCACGTCGTGACAGTACCTCCTATTCACATGTCCAAACCATCTTAGTCTCGCTTTTCTCACCTTTTCTACTAGGAGACCATTCTCACAACTTCATTTCTAATCATATTTCACCTAATATGCCCGCACATACATTTGAGCATTCTCATCTTTGCTACCTTCATCTTCTGAATGTTGGCATTCTTGACTGGACAATACGCTATCTAGTACAATAATATTGGTCTAACCACCATTCTTTAGAACTTACCTTTAAGCCTTGGTGATATACTCCTATCGCACAAAACCCCAATTATGAGCCTAATTATACCCACCCCGCATCAATACGATGTGAAACATCATCATCAATCTCCCAATCTCCTTTGATTATGAACCCAAAATACATGAAACAAAGGGAGCAATTACTAGGAGTATATCATCTAAAAAGCTACTAAAATTGAAAATTTTAGACCTAAATTTAAAAGAGGAAAGATAGGGATTTGAGTTAGCATTTCTTATCAAAATTTATTTTAATCATATATTTGAATTTCTTAACTAAGAGATAACACACTCATGTAATTTATTTTAGATTTTGACTCATTGATTCGAGGGTTGTTAAGCAATCGAGGGTTGACTATAACTCTGGAGCATCCTAAAATTATGAGATCAGTTTTTTAGACTAACTTAAACTTGTTATTCATGATTTTAAATAAATTGAATCTGCTAAGGGTTATTTGAATGGAGTTTGATATTTTAAGAGAGGTTTGTGTACTAGTTATAACATAAGTGAGACTCTAACTCCTATTTTTCTTACTTTTCTTTAAAAGTGTGTGCATTTAAACCATCCTGTTCACGCAAGTTGGAAAGTATGTGTTATGTTGGATAGCTTTTAAGTATCTAGAGTTGATAGTGAGGGTCCTAGTATGTGTTTTCACATGATATGATACTTCTAGCAGATTCAATTTCTTGTAGCATGTTTTATTATTTAGTCAAATTTCACAAGACAATTGTACCTTCATGTGATATTTGTTTAGCTATTTAGCTTGTTTTATCACTATGTTAGTAGAACACATTGCTTGGAAACGATGATGTTATGGAGCAAATTAGTAGCTTTCTACTATATAGTTACTCAGTGAGTATCCATGTGACTAATGCTCTAGAAGACGAGGTATAACATGAGGATAAATATCTCATATCCCGTGAGAAGTTATTAGCAGTTAGTGGTATCATGCTTTACTTTCAATATTTGTATTCATGATTTTAAATTCAATTGCTTTACTAGCATATCATTTCTATGCATGCATTTTTTATATTGTGTATGCATATATTACCAGTGATTTCTAAAGGCTCTTTTACAGGGATAGATAGGAGAGCAAGTCAATGATCTTGTTGGGTCCTTAAGATTCACAGTTACTATGCGTGTACAGGTTAACATGAGGGTGATTCGACGGTAGAGCAACGATTCTAGGTTCAGTTCAATCCTATCCAATAGAGGTGATCCACCATTAGACCATGGAGGCGGCTTCTATTTAGTAGACTTTAGTACTTTTCTATTTCAAGTTACATCTCGTATATCGTACTCAAATTTGGTAACTACATGACTTAGTCTCATTCTGGATTGTAGGAGTAGACTTTCTTCGCTATGTATTATGCTTCTGCACTTTTTATATATTAAGACAACTTTTTTTAGTATTTTCATTCTTCTTTAGTTCTTAATTATCTTCACATTCTAGCTTAGAGGATTTTCCTAATGGGTAATATAGCACCTCGTATAATTTAAGAAATAAATTTATACTTTTGAGGTAGTACTAAGAGTGCTTAATATGATAAAAAGAATGTCTTACGAGGTATTCGAATCACTCTATGATTGTATGTTAAGATTTGAAGTCAATAAAGTTGTAAAACAAAAGTCGCAAAAGTTATTGCAAATTACTTTCTTAAATTCTCTTAAACTTGCTTCAGATGTCTCGGTACTTTTCTCCTAATCTATAAGGAATTATGGGGCCTACACCTATTATATTGAAGGTCTATGAGTCTAGTTTCCAACTCATTAAACCATTTTCCAATACAGCTTCAGAATAGAGAGATATTAGTATTTTGGCGAGAATTCACAAGCAGGCACGTCCAACCAGGGCCCTAGGTCGGTGGAGGACTATATAAGTTCCTTTGGTTGGTTTCTTCATATCCAATCATATATTTCCAGAAGTAAAATGGTGAAAATACTATTTTGTTCATATCCTTGATGTCCTTGATTATCTTGAGTCATAAATCCATGATCCTAGCTTGTATTTTAGCCTAGATCATTATAGTTATTGTGTAGCTCATGTCTCATCGTTGTTCTAGTAATTTCACAATTGTTTCTTATAGATGAGTTGGTTATGTGACCTCTCTTCTTAATTTTCATCTAGATATAGTAGTTATAGACTTGTGATAGTTGATAGATCTTCATTTTGGAGTTTCTATAATTATTTTCACAAAAATCTTACTGAATATGTTGTTGGACGCCTTTTTATTTATCGAATAGTTATTGCTTTGGCGCGTGTTATGTTGAGGATCTGTTCGTTGCATTATCTTAGTGCTCTATAGCATGAAGATTTGGCTAGATTCTTGGTCGTCGATCAAGAGGTATTTTAAGGTTTTCCCATATCTCTTTTTGGCATATTTTTGTTGAATTTCGCCTTATCGTTATCATTGTGTGTGCTGGCTGATTTGTAGCATTTGAATCGTTCCTTTTGTCTTTGTGGTTAGCTGATGTTTGTGATGATATTATGATGGGAATTATAGTTCAGATTCGAACTTAGACTCATGTGTTTAGGATACATTGGTGGGATGATTGAATAATTAAAATTAGAGTCGCGTTGTGATTAGCGTTTGGTGGCATAGTTAATCATTTATGGGTTGTTTGTATATATATCATTGTTTGTTGGTTTTTATTGTGGTTGGATGTATGTACTGACTTGAACGCCATCAAAGCTTTGCGAGTACACCCAACATGCGAGAATCGCTCCGGCGCGGGTCAAGCCCAGGGTTGAAGCTGACCTATGGGGTATGATGACTTCCTTCAGTGTTGCTGAGCTTGTGAAAATTTGACAGTTGTTCCGACATGACTGAACATTCCTAGGGTTGCGATAATTTTCCCTAGTATGATTGAGCTTGTGTGAATCGTTAAACTATAAGACCGAGAGTTGTTCTGGGAAGGTTAAGCTTGGTACATATAGCTTGTATAGCCATGAGAGCTTTTGGTAAGGCTTGTGATCGATTCTTGTTGATTATAGCTTTATATTGTATTGTTTGTATTTATTGATTACTCTGGTTAGATATGAAGTAAAATATGTGAGCCAGAAGCGACCGAGATTACCATGAGTATTGGATAGTCTAGATAGGTGTCAGGTATTGTCCTGTGAGCAGTTATTGTTGATTCGTGAGTTGGGTTGATCTATTGTGGTCCCCTTGTACTCCTTTCTGTTGTATTGTACATTTGTATCTTAACTTTATATCTTCTCACATGCTTAGTATATTCTTCG
The DNA here is from genome assembly GCA_018107945.1 of Datura stramonium. Taxonomy (NCBI): domain Eukaryota; kingdom Viridiplantae; phylum Streptophyta; class Magnoliopsida; order Solanales; family Solanaceae; genus Datura; species Datura stramonium. The sequence continues at coordinate 155,588 of JACEIK010002054.1, read as the reverse complement.
TATTGACATCCCGAGCCTGGAGGCATTGCGTTTATGCCTGTAGGTGTTGACTGGTAGGCAGATCATGATCCATATACCTGAGTGGGAGTTCTAATTGTTGGTAAGCTCCAAGCATTTTGGAGTTACCGTTTGTTTTATTTTCGGAGTACATATGTACATATTGGGTAGGTCAGAGCCCTATCCCAATTGTACAGCATCTTGTTGAACTCATAGTGACTCGTAGATATCTGTTTTGAGTTGTATGACTATTGTAGGCCTTAGTGTCCTTGTTGTATAGTTATGGCAACTAAAGTATTTAGTTAAAAAGTGTTAAAGTACTTTTCCAGTTAAAATGGACAAGATACCCTCAGAGCTATTTCCAAAAATTATAAATTTATAATCATTTTTACATTAGGATAAAATCATAAAGTGTTTTTTTTGTAAGTAAAAAAATTATTATACCAAAGTAGTCAATACAACACAAGACAACAAAAACTAAAAACTGAAGATTTCCTTGAGTCGGGGCACGCCCCAGCTCTCAGAACTCCTTCCTCATATCTTCATCACTAATCACCTATATACCAAGCACATCACACATTAACCCTCTCATACTCAAAGACCTTAACTAAGAATAAGAGTTCATGCTATCCAGTTTCCTCACTAGCTTCTTGTTTAGTCTTCCTTTATAGCAGATCTCCTGAATTAGGATCCTCACAATCTGATCAGGTTGCCGTTGCTTTGCTTGAAAAAGTCACATGTTTCTCTACAGCCAAACTTGATAGACACAACCAGCTAAATCCATCTTATAAATATCCTAACCAGCACCTCTTCATATAACTTGACAACTTGCCCATGCCAGCTCATTTGACTATGCCATTGCCCTTCGAGAGATGCCTTGCCATTGCAGCAACTTGTCCCATATTCCAGCGAACGGGCAGCCAAGAAGAAATTATTCATATTTTCTACTCACCTTGACACAATGGGCAAGTCTCGGCTAAGTCTAAGCTTAGCCTTGCAATCTATCTCTAGTAGCCATCTATTTTGGTACGCTGGTAGAAAAATTAATATCCACTAGGCGGGCGGCATTATAGCAGAATAGTCTCCACCAATATACCTTTTGAAACTCACCCTAAACTGGAGATAAATTTGATTTGTGGAGCATTCATTACGTTGTAACAAACTTCGTCATAGATTATATCGGCGGCATCAGATATCTTCTGGCACGGAGTACCTTCCTTATAATCAGATGCTTGTCTTCCACCTCCCCGGGTTCCTGTTTTTCACATAGTAAATGTACCCAACACTTGATGCTTGTCCTTTTTATTATCAGATTCCATAAGCTTAGTGATCGCGGCTTTATTCCAAATCTCTATGCTAAGTATACTCCATCCTGTTTCTTGTGGCTGGCACAATCTCTCTGTCTACTAAGGTTTCTTTTGATAGTTATTCTCCAGGTCCACGAGAATCTCCTACAAATGGCTTCAATAATCTTTATCACTCGGTTTGGAACGATAAATATTTGGGACCAGTATTTGAATGGAGAACAAGAATTCTTGAAGTTGAAGTCTACTTGCATAAGGCAGACATCTTATTGTCAATAAGAAATTCTTCCCTAACATCTTTGTTCAAAGAGGTTGATAATGAACAATGGATAACTTATTGGAACACAAAGGCACACCAAGGTACATAAAAGGTAAATAACCTTTAATAAAGCTAGCACTTCCATTGCACAGTGCGTGTTTATTTGATCCACTCCTTCAAAATAAATGGAGTTTTTCTCCTTATGCGCAACTAGTCAGGACTTGGAGAACTCTGAAACATCACAGTACTGACAAAGTAATAGACCCAACATCCCTTCTACAGAAAAGCAGCAAGTCACATACATGGAAATCTCAGCGCACCGAGGTGAAATTTCTCACATGCGGGATGGTGAAGTCACAGTATATCAGCACAAGGGTCCGAGCAACACATAAGATAGTCCATATCAATACAAACATAAAAAGGGGATAAAGGATCTCCTTGCCTAAGCCCTTTCTGGTTTGGAAAGGCTAAGTGGGGGTTTGCCATTAATTAGGATAGAATATGACATAGTGGTCACACAAGCTAGGATCCATTTAACAAAATCATTTGGGAAATTCATACCAATCAGCACACTTGCTCAGAAACACCATTCGATGGGTCATATGATTTTTGCATGTCAAGTTTCAACATGCACCTAGGAGAAATTCCTTCCTACCATATCCTTCACTAACTCCATGTCCAGAGTATAATATTATGCAAATTAATCTCACAGGGACAAAATTGTCGACTTTTATGCATCAAATAGTCCATTACACTCCTTAGTCTATTGAGTGAGTACTTTCGTGCAATCTTTATATAGAACTACGGCATGATATTGTGCATGTATTCCCTTATAGTAGATGGATTCTTCACCTTAGGAATCAGAGTTCTTAGAGGTGCAATTTATAGCTCTATATAACACTCACAGCAAAGAACTCAGTAACTGCCATGGAAACATCTACACCAATAATATGCCATACATTCTTAAAAAAAACGAGAGAGTTAAACCCATCACAACACAATAGCTTTAAAACTATCAATACCTTGAATAACTGGTATATCTCTTAAATGTGTCCTTTGTATGAATTTGTTAGAACATGCGCGGCGGGAAGCAAGCATGAATAGGATCAACAATCTTACATGAATCACTAGATAACAATAACGAGTTAGCTTACGAAATACTAACCTCTTGAAACTTTCACACAACGCGTCCAACTCGCTCACCAGGTCTGCGGTCTTCTACTATATCTCGAAATAATCTCAAGTGGAGAATACTTGTGTGGACAGAAATGCGCTTCTCGAGAAAAGATGTCTCTTTCGAAGGAAAAAGCCCTATTTATAATCATAGTTTTAGGGCATAAAACCTAATTCCAAAACGTATGGACTCACTTCTTTCATGTACATCTACATGTTTTAAAGGGTGTAAAACCCAAACGTGTACTACTTACCTTTTATGAAGTTGTCCAAAATCTTGTAAGATTTTACTAAGCACAAAAAAATAGGTTTCTTCCTTTTTCAAGTTCTTTAATTAATGAGGGCATAAACGAGACCATGCTTTAATTAGTAAGGCTTCCAATTATGGTATTAATTCAAAATAATGAATGAATTAACCTACCATAATAAATCACATATTATTCCACTAAAAATTCGTAATTGCACTCCTTGGTATAATTTCAAAATCAATCATTAAATTCTTATTTAACTCCTCATGTTAAGATTACGGATACCAACCAATTTGAATTAAATTTCGACTATTTAATTCATTGATCGATTATTTTTATTCAAGCGGCAACTTATTTCATGTGGCGGATACAAAATCCACTGCTGGTTTCACATGAAAACTTGTAAGCCCGATCATAGGGATATCATCAATCTCCAAGGTCGAGACAATTCCATCAACTAACTATCATTTCACAAATATTATTTGTCATCATCACACCTATCAGGGGAAATTTTAACTTCGTGAAAGAGTTTCTCCCTTTGATAGATCAAAACAACAAGCAAATGACATTGATCATAATAGTTATATCAAGATTAAGAGTATAACTATATTTAATGATCAGAGTGAATTTATTTTACTAAGTCCTTAAAACTATTCTCTACTTGGTCCATTCAATACATACAAAATGTACTGCACGAAGTTGAAATAATGTCGTTCAATAATGAGATAAGTTATTTGCAATCTTGTGCTACAGATAAATGCAGGTGAATTTGTCCAATTCTCATCTTAGATTGTGAACATATACAAACTTATACTTATAAGAATCGGTGATTTAATCTTCCTATGTATAGCTAAACTCTATACCTGCAAGCCATCTCTTTTATATAAGTAAAGAACACCGTACAAAATCAATCTATTCAAAATAAGACTTTGTGTCAGGCAAATAAAATGTAAGTCTTGCATAAAATTGAACTAAACCGCATGTGGTTAATAGTATATCCTAACAAAATTAGCCTCGATTGTTGATCTCGTAGCCAAATAGGCCGCTTCCTTCACATTACATACGGTGCTTATGGGGCATGTGTCTTGGATGAAAAGAAGAAGCCAAGTAAGTGAGTAATACCCGATAACCTCATCTTGGAGATCTTGCGTGTTTATGACCTACCATCGAAACAACTAGTGACTTTAGCTTGTTACATTATACCTTGCTTTTAATATATGCATGGAAGTAAGTGCAAGGTTAAGAATACCCTATGTTGCGCCCTTTGCGTCTGGAGTTTACGCCCCTCTTAATGCTCTCCTCGATGTTATGTCATTTCTCCGATTGATCCTTTAGCATCACTCCGATTATCAAAGGATCTTGATCATGGTGAACATTTCTCATCACTTCTTGTGTGGCTCTTTATCATCCCTCTAATACTTTCTGCACTTTTTCTTCTACCTTTTGCATTCGGCACCCTTGATGATCGCAATCTTTTGATTTTCACCCTTTTCAGGTTTGCCCATATGCGCGATTCACTGCATCGTGACCCCAGTTTAAGCAAGTTTGGGCCCGGCTTCTAAAAATCTAGCAAATCGGCAATATGTTTAGAAAAGCCTATCACGACTTTGGTGAATTCCTAGTGGTATGATAAATTGAATCCCCGAAGGTGTATGATCCGAGAAGAGGGGATCCATAATGTGTATCTCCATTTGAGTCATCAATGTATCCGGTTATTATTATGATAGCTGTCCAATCTTACTATGCACATGAGAATTGAATGCATGTATATTGTCTCCCAAAATACCTAAGTTCAACCATACTTGCGTCCTCGATAAAACCCTTTGAGATCTCTTACTTGATTCTTGAATTTGTGCCCCATGGATCTGTCATCCATCTCAAATACAACATCATGGTCTCCCATGGCTAGTCGGGCTTCATCAGGTATGTTGATGAATAATCTTTGAGTTCCATCCCACAAAATCCTTCTATCATTGATTGTGTGGAAGCCATAGATTGTAGTCATATAGAAGGTGAGGTTGCAAAGCATATATGTGAACCTTCCCAATGGGAATTAGCGTGTATGTTCTTGTACCAATTGGAAATATATTACATCTAGATTCCATATCACCCGTATCACCGCCTCTATTACTAGCATTATAGTTGGTGCACCACTTCATCCTTTGGCCACTTTTTGAATGATGTCTGGCACTTTAGGATTTATTACTCTGTTCAGCAATGATAAACTAACATTATTCTCTATGAAGAACACTTTAAGTTCTTTTGCTTATATAAAGCTTAATAAGACCACTAAAATTTCATATTCACGATCTTCATTTATAGAAATTTGGTCTTTGAGAAGGTATTCATGAATTCTCCTCCTGTAACTCTGTCTCCATATCCTCTATACCCTCGGCACATAATCCACCGGGCCCGTCTAATGCACTAAATCCATTTGCTAGATTGTACAATCTTATCGAGAACGAGATACACAAAATTGGTTTATTGTTGATTTACCTCGTACCTCCTTCCACCATCATTTTGTTGCCTAGTTGGAAGATTCACGCCCATGAGTACTTTCTTTGCAGATTGTATAGGCATTGTCATTGGGACAACTCCGCTTCATTCTAGTACTTTTAGCGCCACGGTTGCTTTTTCATGGCCTTTGTTTGCTTTCGTGTTTCTTTCTTGTAAATGACCAATTTGCAAATTAAGTGCTCTGATATACGAGCACGATCAGTATTGAACAACGATCATAGAGTCTTCCATTTCAGGAGATGCACTTTGCTGACTGCAGTAAAGGAATCTTGACATCCCGTTTCGATCAGTACTCATGCATAGGATATTCGGTCCATATTAGTAGTGCATTCATCGGCCTATAGAGTCATTCCCGAGACCGCTTCAGATTCTACTTAGTGAATCCATGCTCCAAACAACTTAGAAGGCAAATTTGGAATTTCACCCAAATCGGAATTTCATCACTGAAGTTGAAATATGAGTCCATTTCTTAGTAATCCTTTGGTTTGCTTCCCTTGGTATGGGGTCACAGAGAATAATACGACATCTCTATCTTCTGATTTGAATCTCAACACAAAATACCCATCATTGTGATAATAAGTTTTAGGCTTAAAAGAGAAGTTCCATTGACTAGCAATAAACCTCTCCAAAGCCCCAAAAAGTAGGAGTTCCTACCACGCTATAGAATAAGCGAAGACTTCCATTTCGCAACCTCTTTATCAATCTCCCTAGCCTCAAGATCTATAATTTTTACCCCATCTTTAATGGTTGGTGCAACATAAGCTAAGGTCGTCCAGCCGTATGAGCTTACTACCTCAGACCATAGGCGCTGAAGTATGACTTGTTGTTACATTCGCGACGGTCGGGGTTGGGACACATAATCCCATCTGCTTTGCTTTGGTCCTCTTCATCTCTAGGTGTTACAGGAGTTTTCCTAGATTGAATACCCCCTGAAGCCATAACGACGGGGAGGATATATTACTTAGTACCCACCCACTGTCTTCCCATCTCTTTGTATTGAGGCGGGCGATCGCTAAGTCGGCCAATCCTGCTAATTTATTGTCGCTCTTCTTGTTGAATTGTGGTTTCCTCACACCGTACGTCGTGTTAGCAATACTCGTCTTCCTAGGGCGGTCGCGAGCCATCGCCAATCCCCTTGCCCTAAGAGTCAGCTAAAAGTAGGTTTATTAATAAAGTTTTGATCAAACCAATGTCTTTATAAAGCGTAAAATCATGACATAAATCATTTAAATTATATTTCTGAGGAGTGTTTTGTAGATTACATAAGATATTCTGAGATAAAATTATAAAAACTTTGATCAAACCAAATGTCTTTATAAACCATAAAATCATGACATAAATACTTAAAAATTATATTTTATAGAAAGTGTTTTAGAGATTACAAAAGATACTACGGATGAAATCATAAAAGTTTTGATTAAACTATCTATCTTTATAAAAGTAGAAAATTATGAGTTAGAGTAGTCAACTTATGATAATTTATTACCAAACATAGATAAATCAAGTGTTTATAAGTTAGTTTAGCTAGAATTATAAATCTAGTCAAACACCCTCTTGTATTATTATTTAGTTTGATTGTATTACCAAACACTTGATAAATCCAAAAGAAATGTTTATAAGTTAGATTAGGCTAGATTATAAAGTTAGTCAAACACCACCCTCTTTCTTAATTTTCTTAATTTGATTTATTACCAAACATTTAAATAAATTAAAAAATATTTATAAGTTAATTTGACTAGCTTATAAATTTAGGCAAACATCCTTTAAGCAATTATCTTAGTCATAATTACTTATGTTGTTCAATTGCTTTCATATTAAGGGGTTGTTTGGTATAAGAATAATATTGAATATGGTATATTAATAATCGAGATTATTTATTATACACTATTTGATTAGTGTATTAAAAATAACATGCATTTATAATTTATAAAAGAATTATTTGTTACAAAAATATCCTCCCATGAGAATTTGAGGGGCAATTGTGTCTTCTTGTGCTAATTCATATATTAAATTTTTTATATTACTAATACCATGATTTTCTATATATTAATTATATCTGCATAATATTAAATAGAATATATAATGCACAGAGTTGAAATATATATATTAGTACTAAAAAAAATTTTAATTGCATCCAAACAAACAAATCCTTAAGGACCCGTTTGGTAGGCTGTATTATAATTAGAATAATCCTTGGATTAAAATTTAGTCAACTAATATATTGTTTGGTTACTCGATTCAACCTAATACATGAATTACTAATACATCATAGTGTGTATTATTTATACCAAGAAAAAAAATGAATATTTAAACCTGGATTCTTTTTCTAAATTTCATGTATATACAAAAATTCAAGGATATAATTATAATGAAATTTTATAAAAAGTTTTAAACTAAACACATATAATATAATCTAATTTTTAACATAATAAACTAAACACTTAATAAAAAATAATCTCAATATTACAATCCTTATATTAACAATTCTTTCATTCTTAATCCAACTATTAGTAATCATTTGCGTACTCGTATTTGCCTTGTTGCTAGCTCATTGGATTTAACAAGAGGAAACTTGTCCTTATCATCATACCATAATGTCAAGTCAAACACACTTCCTGCCCTTGTAATAATTCTGAAAGCCTTTTTTGAGTCTGTAATCATTGCATTACTCGTATTTGCCTTGTTGCTAGCTCATTGGATTTAACAAGAGGAAACTTATCCTTATCATCATACCATAATGTCAAAGTCAAACACACTTCCTGCCCTTGTAATAATTCTGAAAGCCTTTTTTTGAGTCTTTTCCTCAGTACCCTTTTCTCCTTTTTTTTTTTTTCCCCTCTTGGTTAGTATAAAATACCCAAAACAGATACAAGAAATCTTCTCCTTAACCACCAACCAGAATCCTTGTATTGTCTCTTCTACTCCAAAAAATTCTCTCTTTCTCCACCACAAATAGTAAGAGGCATATGGGTGCAGAGGCGGAGGTACCAAAGCTTCCTCTGTTTTCACCTCATGAGCTTAATAAAGAAATGTGTACTTCTCCTGTTCATCATCACACCTCAGCCTCTGTTCCTTTTCAATGGGAAAAAGAGCCTGGAAAACCCAATACTGTTAATCTACCAATTAACTCCAATTTCAAGCCAAAATCTTTAGACCCTCCACCAAGACTTTACTCTATAAACACGCCATCACCCACCACTGTCCTTGATGGACCTTATAATAATAATTTCAGTGTCAAGACAAAGTTTTCCTCTTCTTCCTTCAGGTTCTTGAAAAACATCAGCAAGGCCCCAGAAACAGAGCAGTTTGTAAAGAGGGGAAATTGGTGGCAGAGGAATGTTAAACGTTGTAAGGGGGGTTGTAACAGGAGTTCTTCTTCAGCTTTTTTATCCTCCATGGTGGATTCTACAGGAAAATGTGATGAACGCAGAAGTTGCAGTGCAAGAATGGCCAGTTTTAGAAGAAATGGGAGCTCCTCAAATCTCTCTGCTACCAAGTCTCACATGATATGGGTAAGTTTTATATTACTCCTTGTGTTTTTTTACTTGCGGGATAAGATTTATAAGCTCTTTTAGTAAAAGTTATAATTTAATTAATATTATCCAATTAATTCATAGGTACTTTCGTTTTTTCACATTATAAAGCGATTTAAGTATCGTAGCTAAAGTTGGAAAAAAGATGATAAGTTATTTCTTAAATTTTGAAACTGTCAATTATTTTGAAACAACTACATTTAGTATATCTAAAAACTTAGAAGTAACGGAGGAACTAGTAAAAAGGGTCAACTTTATCATTTTACTTTCGGATATTATCTATATTTACTCTCCCTCGTACTATGAGGTTAAATATATTCTTTATCCTTATATTATCCAACCAAATTTACCTCTCGAAGCCGATAAGGGTATATTTAGAAAAACTTTATTCTTTAGTATGTTGATCTATAATATTTGGTGATGTCCTCATAAGTATATTTCTCTCTGGAACAGTCATTTCAACTGACTTTTAAAATATGTGATTCAATAGACATTTGTATGATTTATAAATTGTTTTATTCATGATAAAATGAAAAATTGTGATGTTAATTTGTATCTAGACCAAAAATATATTCATTCTTTTGTACAAACTAACTAATTGCATCTCATAAATTGGAATAGAAGGCTTAATATCCCTTTGGTTTAAATCTTCCATAGTTTCTATTTATTTTCTACATGCACTTCACAGTTCACAAGATGGATATGTAATGCATGATTTTCTTCAGTTTATTTGCATGTATCAATTTCATTTTTGATGGGCTGGGTTTGAGTTATATATATTAATAATATATGTAAATATTACTTATGAGCAAGTAAATTACCCTATTTATAATGATTATAAAATAGAATTATTTGCAATTATCTTATAAATTACTGACTTATGGCAATATTTTTTATTATTAATAAATAAAATTCAATTAAGCGATAAATGGACGAGGCTTGCATCATATTAAGACACTAACTATTAGAAACGGGGAGTATGGTGTGGTTTAGCTAGTTTTTAATTAAACAGACCAAGTTTTATATCGCAATATACATTAGAAAAAAAATGATAAATAATTTCTTCTCATTTAGATCTATATCTTGATGAATAAAATTATCCGATACTAATAATGAAAAAAAAACTATAAACTCGATAAAATAGTTGAGATGCGTGTAACGAGGGTGGGACACAAATAAGGGGAAGGTAGAACTAGCTAGGAGTAGGATAAAGGGTGCATGGTGTCACTCACCCCACGTAGTCGAATCAATTTTAGTAATTTGCTCAAAATATATACTCCAACTATATTGAAAAGTGAACTACAATCCAACATTCTTAACACAACTAAAAATAAGTTGTTACAAACTCTTAATTTAGTCTTCAAATAGCATATCTGCTAGGTTACACTTTTTTGACTGAAAGTTTTGATGGGTCAGTTTGATCCATATCTTTTGTTTGTCACTCTCTCACATTTTCCTTTTTAGTTTATTGCTATCTTTATATATATATATCTTAAATTTTGTATGGTGTCGAACAATACCACATAAATCTAAGATAGAGGAACTAATCAATGACCTAATAACTGATCAAACTTTCAACAAATTGCACTATAGTTTCATAAATTTGAGGCACATGGAATAAGACAACATAGTAATAGGGGCAGTTGTATTGAAAAAGACAGACTGTGGAGGTAAGAGCTAATAATGTACTTCACTTCTGCAATGGATATGATATGATATGATAAAAACATATCACAATTATCTTAGGGCAATTAAAAAGCATGAATAGAGGGTGGAAATGTAGGTATTGCCCTCACCTATAAGGTGATCAATTTTCTATCCATAAGGGAAGGGGGCCTGCTGGTTTATGATATTTATATGTGGCATCGCATTCGAGTTTGGTGAGGATTTATATAATCGATATTAATATAATTGAAATTAATATGTAATTGTCTAAATGTTGGTGAACATACTTATTTTAATTTGCTTGTTATTTTATAAAATCAAGATGAAATTATTTTTTTTGTCTCATTTTATCTTTAGTATTTTAAATGTTTTTGTAATAAGATTCGTTTAGTCGTGTTTTTAAATAAATTGCAATTTACTGGAGAGAAATAAGAATAAAATAATAAAAAATGTTTTTTATTGATGATTTCTAAATATGCAATACTGAATTTATTATTGTTATTGTATTTCTGAACATGCAAAAATAAAATGTGATAACTAATGAGGGATAGAGTAAGTAATTGATACTAATGCCGATATAAATGGTAATGTTGGAGAGGTATTAAACTAGGACATCATGTTATGGTTCGGAGACCTCAATAACTTTAGTTTAAAATTTGTATTTGTTTTAATTAATTTATTAAATATGTATAAATTATTAATTCAGAATTTAATAACTTAATATGAATAAAATTTCGAACACATAAATTTTAAATTCCGACTCTATTGTATTGCATAAGCTAGACCGAGCACCTTCAATTTTTTGGTTTTTTTGTTTTAAAAAAAATTGAGGTTTTTTTGTTTTAAAAAAAATTGATAAAATTGGGTAACGTGCCTGCTTTCTTTGCATGTTCTATGTTTTAACATTTCCACACCTTTCACGAATCATATGCATGACGAGTATGGCCTCACTTGTTCCATAAAACATTTGCAGAACATGTTTTCTCTGAATACAAGAATTCCAAAGTAGCAAAATTGAGAGGACAAGTGTTGAGTCTTTTTGCTGGGCATTGTTTGTCTTTTGTTTCTGTAAAGTTTTCTTTTTCTAGTTTAACTTTATTCTTATCGATAAGTGTAGAAGGTTAATAAGTAATTGAATGATTTCTTGCTTTTTGTCGGGATAGTAGTCTAGAGCACCATGTCTGTCATAATATTAGTCTTATTCATGTAGTTTCTAACTTTTGGTATCTATTGTTTACTACATTTAAGTTACCTCACTATGTTATTGATGTTACAGTTGTTTTTATTATTGTCGTTTCTCCTTTGCATAACTACTTTGATTTGCTTCACTTGAACCGAGAGTCTTTCGATAACAACATCTCTATCCTCAAAGAGGTAGGGATAAGATCTATGTACACTCTACCTTACCCGGATCCCACTTTGTGAGATTTCATTGGTGTTGTTATTGTTGTTACTTCATTCTTAATCTACAAAATTACAGGCACATATATACGAGGGTTTCAAGAAGGCTATACCATGGAAGAGCAGCAAGTCAAAGAATTGCTCGTCGTATAGCTTTCAACGTGAGCAGTCAATCTAATCTTGATGGAGAATTGTTGGCTGTGGTTGGTCTAGTACTACTAGAAAGTAGAAATCCTTGTTAAGAATACAGGTTATTTATTAGCAATTGTGTTTGGATATGAACTTTATTTGGAAAAGGAATTGAAGTATTCCGTGTTGAGGTTGGAAATGACGGATCAAATTGAGGAACAAACAATGATTTTGCGAATAATATTTCGAGTTAAAGTTAAACTTACATGCATTGATTGGGTAATAAATGAAGGCAATTTCTGAATTCAAATACAAATTAAGATCTTATTTTTATTTTCTAATCAGAATGAACAAAAAAGGGTGTAAATAAGAGGACAATGGATTTTTGAATGCGAAAACCTGACCGGCAGGTTACCCTTGTTTCTTGCCAGTTGCACCAGCAACCACCTGCAAAACATGAAAAGGGAAGATTTTGTTCAAGTACACTGTAGACCCCTCCTCATCTTCTCTAAGTAATGAACTGGAGGGAAACTATGGTATCTTTATAAATCCAGACGCAATGCTAAATAGGTTGCATATGTTTCACTTCATAATCCTGTTTGGAGTCTTTGGAATGTTTGATGCAAGTAACTACAAGAGGTCTATGATATTGACCTCAGAGAAAGACAGACTAGCGAGTAGGACAAATTGAGGCAATGCAGAAATTGTGGAAGTTGGTTGATTGACAAACAAAATAGTTCACAACTCGTATCTTAAATTTAGAGTGGCACAAAGAGAATAAAGAGAAGAAGACTGAAAGCAGAATTAAAACTACTAAAGACATGATTTTTGATGACCACCGGTTATAGTATGTAGAGACTATTATAACCTGTTAAAAATTGGGCATAATACATAAATAAATGCTCAAATATGGCTTCAATTGACTAGTAAGCACTCCAACTTTGAAAGTGCACATCTAGATGCCTCAACTTGGTCTCAACTAACAACCAAACACTCCAACTCGTTCCCACTGTGTCTCATGGAGATCCGACGCTGACTTGACCCATAAATTTTGAAGGTGTCTAGATGATCATTTTGTAAGTTGAAGTGTTCAACTGATATGGTGAAGACAAGTTGAAGTGTCTAGATGTGCATACTCAAAGTTAGAGTGTTTACTTGCCAACTGAGGCTAAGTTTGAGTATTTGTTTGTGTATTATGCCTTAAAATTGCCGTACAACATTAAAGATTACAACCACTATGCAGAACCAAGAGGGACATAAACCAGAAAACCATATCTAGCTAGCTGAAAATGACAAGCAAATTGGGAAAAGGGGAAAGAACCCCGCACTTGAACAAGTAGGCACAGTTTACTCACATCACTTAGAGCAGGTTGAGGGACTTGCTTTGATGATTCAAAAGAATCGAGCATTGGCCTAACAACTGCAGGAAGGAAAAGGCCTGAAAGATGACAATACAAGAACTATAAGACCAATTATTCAGAGACAAAGTCAAAGCAAAAAGCAGGTGGAAAAGACGGGTCATAAGTGGATCCCAAAGAAAATAACTAACTTGCACTCTACAATATCGAATTAGGTTTCACCCATTCTTTTTTTTTCAATTTTTCAAAGGCTTCACCCATCCATCCCATTCGTCATGCCTATTGACCAACTTCTTGAATAGGTCATTAGGAATTAACCAATCACTAAGCATGTTAGTCTCCAGTGCAATAAGGTCATATGCATTGCCTACCTGGGAATGGATTACTGGGTGTTGTAAATCAAGATATTAAGACAGAGACGCTAAGCAATATATCTTTTTCTAATAATTGTGGTATTCGGACCAGCTCGCGCACACCTAGACTAATTCCACTGGGTACCTGCTACCTCCCAACAGGTGAGTGTGTCCACCAAATGATAAATCTTCCAAATGCAGATTTATATGTAGTAAGTCAAAGGAGCAAGGTTTAATTTGCCAAAACCCAAAACTTATATGGCACAGAATCTAAACAAGCCCAAGGCCGATAAAGAAAAAACTGAGCCACATATGTTAAAAAGTCATGAGTCACATATGGCTGCACTGCTGCACAAATCAGAACTCTCCAAAGCTTTCCATTAAGGCTTGGCCTAATAGCCTGTGCCACACAGGAAAATAATCCACCAACACTACAAAGACCGAGGCTGGTGAAGAGAGCAAAATATGGAGTCTATTTGGTATGCAGTCAATATCTCTGTGGAAGAGTTGATGCCTGAAAAGAGAGGGCTTCCTCTAATGAACTCTACTGGTCAGCCAGATATGATAAGATCAAATCCAGCCTTAAATAAAACCAATATTAGCGATTCATTGCACTTGATGCAAAATGTTTACTCAATGAATCCTTTCTATCTTGAATTGGGAAGTCGTTCAAATACGATAAAATATGAGAAAAGATAATGTAAGTACTCCTCCTTCCCCAACAAACCCCTTTTCCTGTCATAACACATGCAGAGAACCTCTCGATGTATAATTGGTCTTCTCTGTGAGTGTTTTTATTTTTATTTTTTATAATTACTCGTATGGGTATAAATTAGATGCTAAAAGGAAGAAAATGTATACTGATAACTAAGATAGATCAAGGCATGCATTTTAATTTTCATGCCTCTCTAGACTCACACTCCGACCTTTCTCTATATGCAGCAGGTAGGAAAGACCAAATGCACTGGTAGATTCACTGAATGTAGGGCTGAGAGTTGAGTCGAGCCCAACCGAACTTACTACAATACCGAGTAAGGCCAAGCTCAACCGAGCTATAGTACCAAGCCGAGTCCAAGCCGGATCGTAATTGATCTCTCTTACGATACAATTAAACTCGTGACAAGCCAAGTGCGAGCCAATGCTTTAACATTTTCTTCCGCACGCAGTGCTATTGACAATTGAATTCAACTTCAATTGAATTATATAGATCATAGTCTAAATTCAAACTCAAATTTGAATGCGCCTAACTTAATGTTGAACATAAAATAGAACTTTCAGCGCAAAAGTAATAAACAAATTAGCAATACCAACTTAAATTCCATTAACATTTTAACTTTTAACTTTAAATTCACTTACATTTCGCCCATCATGCATATAGTAGTCTTAAGTTGCAACATGACTAAAATTTAATTATATTGAAAAAAGAAGCGTAGAGTTACAAATTTATCACCCCCTCTGTTCCAGTTTGACAGCATTTCCATTATGGTCCATCCAAACTCCAAAAGGAATGACAGCTTTCTACATTTGGAAACAATTTAACTTAAACTTCTTGTTTATGTTTAATGATTAAACTTTTATAGCCACACAAATATTATGACATGTTTAAGACCACAAATTCAAAAAACCTTAGAGCTACACAAATGTAGGACATATTTAAACTCTTCCTTAAACTCCATGCCTAGTCAAACCTTGTCACCTAAATTGAAATGGAGGGAATAGTAATTATTAATTTTTAAATTAATATAGTAGTAATATACTCATTAATTGAGCTTAATGGATTGATTTTTAATTTTAAAGTAATCTTACATGACTTAACCAAGCCAAACAGAATGAGCTAAGTCCAGCTGAGTCTAGCTTCGACTGTTTATGCTTTTAAACTTTGAATATCATTCTTCAATCAAGAAAACCCCTCATTTCTATATGCCATGGTATTGAGAAACCGCAATTGCAAAAATCACAAGTCGTTGTTTTCGAAATGAGAGGATAAAAATCAAGGATTAATAGAAGAGCTTGTTTTCCATGCAACTATCATTGAGACTTAGTAATCAAACAATAATAT
>JACEIK010002054.1:107435-119619 GCA_018107945.1 Datura stramonium | reverse complement strand
ATTATTATTATTATAAATTATTTTAAATTATTATTTTTCTTTTCTTTTATTGTGTAATTACTAAATAACCCTTTATTAAATTAGGGTTATTACATTCTCCCCTTCTAAAGATAATGTTCGTCCTCAAACGGGCTTAGAATCATACCTATAGTGTCAAAAAGGTGAGGATATCTATCTCGCATGTCCACCTCGGACTCCCAAGTAGCCTCCTTGATTGGATGATTGCGCCATAACACTTTTACAGAAGCCACCTTCTTGGACCTCAATTGTCGCACTTGCCTATCAATAATATATATTGGACCTTCCTCATAAGTCAAATTCTCATCAAGTTCCACATCCTCCGACTGGATCTTATGACTATCATCATGAACATATCGTCTTAAGCATGGACATGTGAAACACAGGATGAACAGCGGACAATCCCAGAGGTAAAGCAAGTCTATACGCCACCAACCCAATCCGATCCAAAATCTCATAAGGACCAATATATCTAGGACTTAACTTACCTTTCTGGAAAAATCTCATAACTCCTTTAATAGGGGAAACTTTTAGAAAGACTTTCTCACCCTTCATGAACTCCATATCATGGACTTTCTTATCTTCATAGGACTTTTGTCTGCTTTGTGCTATCTTAAGTTGTTCTCGTATTAATGCAGCTTTCTCCAAAGCTTGCTGAACTAGATCTGGACCTAATAATTTTGCTTCACCAGATTCAAATCATCCAACTGGCGAACGACACTTGCGACCATATAGAGCCTCAAACGGTGCCATGTGTATACTCGATTGATAGTTGTTATTATAAGAAAACTCTGCCAAAGTCAATTGAGCATCCCAATGGCCACCAAAATCGACCACACAAGTCCTAATCATGTTCTCCAAGATATGAATAACCCATTCAGATTGTCCGTCAGTTTGCGGATGAAAAGTTATACTCAACTCGACTTGCGAACCCAATGACTTCTGAAAAGACTTCCAAAACTCAGCAGTGAATTATGCACCTCGATCAAATATTATTGAAATAGGCACACCATGAAGCCGAACTATCTTACGAAGGTAAATATTTGCTAACTGCTTCGCAGTATGAGTAACCTGTACTGGAATGAAATGTGCTGACTTTGTGAGTCTGTCCACAATCACCCAAACTGAGTCATGTTTCTTGAAAGTACTTGGAAACCCAACAATAAAATCCATAGTAATTCTCTACCATTTCCGCTCTGGGATAATCAAGTTTTGCATTACTCCCCCAGGTTTTTGATGTTCATACTTGACTTGTTGAAAATTTAAGTAACTAATCACATGCTTCAAAATATCAGCCTACATACCCTTCCACCAGTACAATCCACGCAAGTCTTGATACAATTTTTTAGCACCTGGGTGAATGGAGTATCATGAACTATGAGCCTCTTCAAGAATCAGCTGTTTCACGTCACCCACAATGGGAATACACAATCTACCATGTCGACGAAGCACGACTTTACAATCAATAGAAAATGACTTAATGCCCTCATCCTGCACTTAGTTTCGTAGTCTAGCAAGGTGGGGATCTTCATATTGGTGAGTCTTAACTTGTCCAACTAAGGAGGATTGTACCACCATACCCGCTAGTAACTTGCCCGGCACTGTATGATCAATTCGAACTCCCCGATTGTCCAATGCCTGAATATCCATAACCATAGATCACTTTTCAATAGTGAACCGGGCCAAACTACCCATAGACTTTCTGCTCAAGGCGTCTGCCACCATATTCGCCTTCCCAGGGTGATACAAAATGATAAGATCATAATCTTTAAGTAACTCTAACCATCGTCATTGTCTTAGATTCAAATTTTTTTCTTGAATATGTATTGTAGATTCTTATGATCAATATAGATTTCACATGGCTCACCATAAAGATAGTGACGCCAGATCTTTAGTGCAAGTACGACTGCGGCCAATTCCAATTTGTGAGTCGGATAATCTTCTCATGAATCTTTAGTTGTCGAGACGCATATGCCACCACATTACCATTCTGCATTAAGACACAACCCAATCCGACTCGAGATGCATCACAATAAATGGTGAAACCACCCCCTCTGTAGGTAACATCAAAATCGGAGCCGTAGTCAATGCGGTCTTTAATTTCTGAAAATCTTCTTCACATCCATCAGACCATTGAAATACTACACCTTTCTGAGTTAAACGTGTCAATGGAACGGCTATCTTTGAGAAGCCCTCCACAAACCTTATGTAATATCCAACTAGTCCTAAGAAGCTGCATAATCTCTGTAGGAGTACTGGGTTGAGGCCACTCTCGAACCGCTTCAATTTTCCTTGGATCAACTTGGATTCCATCCCGTGATACTACGTGTCCCAAAAAGGGAACTATGCCCAACCAGAACTCACATTTCGAGAACTTGGCATAAAGCTCTCGTTCTCTAAGTGTTTGTAACACAACTTTCAGGTGTTGTTCATGTTCTACCTCACTCCGAGAGTATACCAGAATGTCATCAATGAACACAATTATAAAATGGTCTAAGTATGGCTTGAATACCCTATTCATGAGGTTCATAAATGCTGCAGGTGCATTAGTCAACCCCAAAGACATCACCAAAAATTTAAAGTGCCCATATCTGGTCCGAAAAGCTGTCTTAGAGATATCCTCGGTCTTGATTCTCAGTTGATGGTAACCTGATCTCAAGTCAATCTTGGAAAAGTGAATAGCACCCTGTAGCTGATCGAATAAATCATCAATACGAGGAAACAAACATTTATCTTGATCGTCGCCTTATTCAACTGTTTGTAATCAATGCACATTCTCATTGTACCATCTTTCTTTTTCACAAATAACACAGGTGCACCCCAAGGCAATACACTAGGCCTAATGAACCCCTTATCAAGTAGCTCTTGGAGTTGAATCTTCAGTTCTCTCAACTCATCTGGAGCAATATGGTTGGAGGAATAGAAATAGGTTGAGTTCCTAGGACTAAATCAATGCTGAACTCAATTTCTCTTATTGGGGGTAGCCCAGGCAAATATTCTGTAAATACATCTACAAATTCTCGAACAATAGGAACACTTTCAATAGTAACATCCGCTCGAGTATCATGAATGGTAGCAATAAAATCCAAACACCCACGATTAATTATTCGACGTGCCTTTACATAAGATATTATCTTTCCTTGGGTCACATGAGTCAAGCCTTTCCACACCAAAGGTGGTTCTCCAGGAAAATTAAAATGTATAGGCTTAGCATAGCAATCAACCAAAGCATAACATGATAACAACCAATTCATACCCATAATCACATCAAAGTCAAACATGGGTAACTCTAGTAGATCAACTACGGTGTCCCTATCCTGAACAGATATTACACAGTCCCTATAAAATCTATCCACTGCCAAAGTCTCCCCCACTGGGGTCATAACCATATATGGCACAATAAGAGACTCAACTCTTTGTTCTAAGAATATTGAAAAAGATGGAGATACATACAAATACATAGAACCAGGATCAATAAGAGCATGTGCCCCATGAGAATTGACAATGATAATACCTGTGACTACTACATTAGATGCCTCAATATCCTGTCTGACCATAGAGAAGAATCTCGGTGGTCCACCTGCTCCCTGAGCAACCTGTGCACCTTGTCAACCCTGTCCACGAGCACCCTCTTGAGCGGCCCTAGTTGGCTGAGCCTGAGTAGGTGTACCTGTAGCAGTTCCCTGCAGATGTGTCATAGCCTGAATAGTACCAGAGTTCCCCTTAGGACAATATTTAGCAATATGTCCCTTACCACCACAAGTAAAACAAGGACCAGCAACCCCATAACAACGACCACCATGATGCCTACCACAATTAGGACACTTCTGATGTGGACTTGATTGATATGAGCTGTTACCCTTTCTCTGCATCTTTTTTTGACCCTCTCTAGCTGGATTATTACCTCTCGAAGACTGTACCACTGACTCTAATTGCGTAGGCCTGGATTTCCCACGATGATGGCCATTTTTGCCCCTAGATGGAGCACCACTAAACCCGCCCGTGCTGCGTGCCTTTTTGCTCTCTCGCTCAACTCTTTCCATTTCTAAATAGGACTCACAATGGAGGGTAGTGTCAACTACGTCTGAATAGGTGTCACTTCGCACATCTCATATCACAGAACCACGGTAACGATGCTCAAGTCCATCCACGAATCGTCTCACCTTCTCCCTCAGGTCTTCAACTAAAATGGAACATACCTAGATAACTCAGTGAACTTAGCCTCATACTCTGTAACTATCATAGCTCCCAAGCATAGGTTATTAAACTGATGTCTCATGTCGTCTTGTTTGCTCAAGGTAATGAACCTGTCCTTATACATTATTGAAAATTTTGACCAAGTGATACGCGGTAACAGTGCTTGTATGCCTCTCTAAACTAAACTCCACCATGCCTTTGCAGTTGTTACGACCCGAACATACACCCGGATCATAAACACGGGACAAGGGACCCCGAAAGACCCAAAGTCGATCCATGGCATAAGAATTAAACTAACTCATTTTATAAACATAAAAAAACATAAATGTAAACTCAGCGGAAGTCTCACACAACAACACAATAGGATAATATCCAAAACTATATAAACATAAGTCTGAAAGCCTCTACTCTGAATGAGTTGATGGGACAAGACCCCAGCTAACTCAATAACACTGAAACTGAAGTACTACGCAAAACTGGGAATCTAGTCCTCGAAAGATGAGGACATACCAATCCTGGACTGACAAAGACTATGGAGAGCTGGCTAACATCTGATTGAAGCTGCGAACCGGGTCTTGATTCATGATACAACAAAGAAAGTATGCGATCAGTACATGAAATGTACCAAGTATGTAAGGTAAGTAAAACTGCTCATGTATGGAAAATAAATTATTTAAAAAAATGCGTAAATTAAACATGTTATCAGTATGCTAATGATAGTGCTTGCATGTATTATTTCAAAAATCATGATCTTGTCACAATATAATGACTCTTAACTCAAAAACACCAACTGTCTCGAATAACTCAAAGCTGAAGTAGAACATTTATGGAGAAGCTGAACAAGAGTCAAACCTTACTTTTAGAACATGCATGTATGCAATTGAAACCATGAACAATGAGTATGCGAATCCAGAATTTTATAAGATGGTGGGAGACTCGTCACTTAACCGACATACCACGATAGAGCTTACGTGGTCCCGACTATCACACTCAAGTGGGTAGAGCCATCCATAACCTTGCCAGGGCTATGGACGATACCATGATATCGATATCAAGATCAGGGCCCAATTGGGGCAGGGGATAGCTCACAAGGGATGTCCCAAAAATAATATAATATTATCAACCTATGTTGACGCGTAGTTCTGGGGCGTAGGGTGATCGACCCTTAACCCGCTCGGTGCTAGACTCTTCTCCCAAAACATGCAATGCTCTACATCGTATATAACGAAGCTCAACATCGTCTACTGACGAAGCTCAAGATGAAATCATGCATAGACTCGACATCATGTAAAAAAATGAAGCTCAACATTGTCCCTTGACAAAGATCAATAACGAAATCATGCATAAACTCGACATCATGTAAAAATGAAGCTCAACATTTCTCCTTGACAAAGCTCAATAATGAAATCATGCATAGACTCGACATCATGTAAAAATGAAGCTCAACATTGTCCCTTGACAAAGCTCAATAACGAAATCATGCATTTGCGATGCTTTATTTCAAAACATACCACAAGCTAAAGTGTAGAAGTTGGGAGGATTTTCTTCGAACAATGTGGTAAGCTTGTCTCGGGAAATTCATCATTCGAGATAACCATGTAGGCATTGCCCAAAGCGTTATCATGATTGAACCCATTCAATTCTTTTGAAACATTATAATTTGGGAGATTTTACTCCAAAACGAGGTAATAAAGTCAATTCAAGAAAAATCGTCATTTATACTCAATATTGGGCACCACCAAAAACTTCATCATACTAGGGTCCATTTAATCTTCTTTGAAAACATCATTAAAATCATTGGTAAGGTTGGAAACATGCTTTTCCTTGTCTACTCTATCATCATCACATTCTATTAGAAACTACCCACACATGGGCATTTTAGATTCAATTTTTGAAAAATAATTTTGTAAAAGAAATTAGGATAGAATCTGTCTAAGCTCAGTAAATCACCAATATCAACTCAATTTAATCATACCCATGAGTAGAAATGTAAGAATCATGAAATTAAATGAAAATCCACACTTGATCATCACAAACCAAATCACAAATTGAAAGGGGAATGGGCATGGGTTTGGAAGAAAGCACCCACTCATAACCTTACATACCTGGGAGGGATGATTTAACACTTCTCTAATAGCCCAAGCTGAGATTCCAATGGAAACCTTGAGATTTTGCCTTGAATTTCCTCTTCAATCCTTCAAACTTGCATGTAGGAGAATAATGGCTTAGGATAGGTTTTACCCTACTTAACCCACTAAAACGAGCCTCAAACGACGTAGTATAGGTCTTAGAAACTTAGGAAATTACGAGAAAGCCCTTACTAATTCGCAGAGAATAACTGTCAGGGGGTCCTAACAGACGACCTGACGACTCTTCACTTGGGCATACGATCCGTTGGTTCACCCGTCGAGTACACTGCCTCATCACTCATGAAAATTCATTTTTTTCAACAACGACCCTCCTAACGAGTCGTTAGGACTGGCGACGACTCGTTGGATATCGTTCGTCAAGTACACTAGTAAGCTTTACCATTTTTTCTAGAACCACCCCACGACTGACATGACGACTCGTGGTGACTGGCCACGAGTCGTTACATCACTCGAGAGGACCTCGAGTCCTTCATCATCTCAGGCCTTCCCCACGAGTCACTTGACGACTCGTTAGTCTCCTCACGAGTTCAGTGACCCGTTCTGCAACTGCTGCAACATTTTTCAGATTTTTCCCGTTCGACTCCCGGGTCTGATCCTTGGGTTCCCGGGGTATTACAATATCTCCCCCTTGGGATCATTCATCCTCGAATATTGAAAACAAGCAGAAAGCAGAAACATACCATTTATCATATTCAAAACTTATCACTTTTAACCGGAAACTGACGGAATGACTACCTCCGATTCAAAACACATAGCTGAACTGAATTCACCAATCATACACACATCCATATACATAAAAGAAACTTTTACACATAGTTCAAACATGAAGACTAAATAGATTCTGAGTGCAGAACTGATACCTCAAGCTGAAACTGAGCCGGTGGAGAACAAATGTGGGTATCCAGCCATTATATCCGCTTCAGCTTCCCACGTAGCTCTTTCAACATTCCATTTTCTCCACAGTACCTTAACTAAAGATAATTATTTGTTCCTTAGCTTACAGACTTGACGATCTAACCTTTCAATGGGTACTTCTCCATAACTGAGGCTGTCTTTTACACCAACGTTGTCCATCCGGACTACTAAAGTTGGATCACCCAAACACTTCTTCAAAAGTGACACATGAAACACGAGATGAACTGAAGATAACTCCAAGGGGCAAGTCCAACTCATACCCCACCTTACCAAGTCTCCTCACAACCCGGTAGGGACCAACATAGCAGGGACTAAGTTTCTGTTTCCTTCTGAACCGCATGGCTCCCTTCATAGGAGATACCCTTAGAAATACCCACTCGTCCACCTCAAACTCCAAATCTCTTTTCTCACATCAACATATGATTTTTGACGACTCTGAGCGGTCTTCAGCCTGTCCCTTATCAATTGAACCTTTTTCCATGGTCTCATACAATATTCGATCTCTCAAATCATCAACGTCTGGGACACATAGACGACCCTGGTATCTTAGCACACCATCTCCCCCTTGAGTGAAAACCTCCACCTTATGACTCCGCACCGCTTCCTTCAATTTCCCCAAAATTGGATCCTCATCTTGTCTATATTTGACACCAACCACCAAAGATGATTCTGATCTATTCGACACAATCACGCCGCTATCGGCCGAGTCGACCAATCTAACTCCCGACCTTGCAAGTCGATGGGCATCCTTCACCTGCCCTTTATTATCCTTCATCCACGTGGGACACACTCTCCATAGGGAGCCTACTAAGTGCATCCACAACTACATTAGCCTTGCTCGAGTGGCTAAGGACACTCATGTCGTAGTCCTTCCGTATCTCCAACCACCTCCTTTTATCAACGATTGAGATTTTTTTGCGTGCACCCATATTGCAAGCCCTTGTGATACGCGAATTCATTTACGTGAACCCCATACAAGTATTTCCTCCATATCTTCAATGCAAACACCACCGCGACCCAGTTAAGATCATGGGTCGGGTAATTCTTCTCGTAACCCTTTGACTGTCGAGAGACATATGTCATTATTTTCCCGTGCTGCATCAACATACATCCCAATCCGATCCTCGAAGCATCACAATATACGACAAGGCCATCAATACCCTCGGGCATGGTCCACACTGGTGCTGAAATGGGTCGGGTCTTAAATCCCTGGAAACTTTTCCCAAAAGTCTCCGACCATTGGAACTTTTACCTTTTTCTAAGTCAATCTGGTCAATGGGGCTGCATCAACAACTTTAATTCTTACTAAAATGACCATACTTTATCATACAACTTGAGATGCGACCATTCTCTTTCCTATAGTTCCCGAATAATGATATGGACTTGCTCATTCAATCAGAATTCTATTTGGTGCTAATTTGCTCGCTCAAGGATTATTTCACCTTTGGTAATAAACCCGATCTTGACTTATCGAAATTTCACCAAACTTTTCAGATAACCCCCATAATTCATGCTGAAAACTCTTAAACTCTGAAAGACTTGGCTAATAGCCGTGCTTTCTGGAATTTTACATTATCACGAATCATTTAGGAAGTCTAAGCTGGGTATATGCCTGATATAACACGATCTTATGAGCTGATTGCATTCATTGTGAGGGTTTTGTTTTAAGGCTAAACAGGAAATCACGGGGACTGCTGCCGGACGGGGTTGCCTACCATTCGATATTCTCAATGTGAGCATGAGCCAAGTGTGGCATCGAGCGATACATAAGGGAACATCTAAAGGAGAAAGGATGGAACACCCCCCCTCCAGATGCTACCTATAAGACCTCCTTACTAGAAGGCTAGAGACCTGAATAGGCCCTCCGACTACCACTCCTTTACCTTCCCTGGGACTATATCTAGGGAAGACTGCCACTGGCTCTTCCTTCATCCTGTTTGGTAAAAGGGCAATTCCTGCACATGTGCCCGATATTTCCACACCTATAGCAAGCGTCAGAACCTACCAAACACTATCCGAAGTGTTCCCTACCACATTTTGGGCACGATAACTGGCTAGTTAGAACTGTCGGAGGGGAAATCGGTACACAACCTTTCCTGCCATCCTGCTTGGCTGTGGGGCACTCCTTATGTATATTCCCGGATTGACCACAATTAAAGCATATATCTGAACCCACTAGGCACTTTCCTAGGTGGTTCTTATTGCAATGCCTGCAAAGTGGATAAGTGACCTCCCTCATCCGAGGCTCGTCCCCTCGAACTTGAGTTGATGACCTCTGACGGGGTTGAAGGCGACTCCCAATACTCGACCCCTGCAGGGAGCTTTCCAAGTCCTCGATCCATGGCCTTTTTCTTATTGTCCTTACTCCCTTGTGCTTCCCACCCAAAACTGAATCACCAACCATGAGCGGGCTCCCCTTCGGAAGTCCTTGAACCTTAGCAGCCTTCGCCTCCCTGGTAGGGTCCATAGGTTCAACAGCTTGTGGTAGGCTGGGTGATCATGGCCCGTATCAACACTCGGACTGCGGCCCTGAGTTCTTCATCTATAACCTGTCCGAACATAGGACTCCTTGGGGTTGGTGGGGCTGGCTGACTCCCGTTTTTTCCCTGAGACGACATGTTTCTGCACACGCGTATAACATGAGTTATAAGGTTAGGGAGACTCTTTGTCGCACGACATAGATCATGAAAGAAGGGGACATTTCCTAAACGTCTAGTAGCCTCTTCTTCATAAGTGTGGCGCGCTTCACACCCATGAAAAATACTCTACTTAACGTGACTTTCAAACTCCCTAGGACACATATGAACCTATTGCTCTGATACCAAGTTTGTCACGACCCAAACGTACACCCGGATCGTAGACATGGGACAAGGGACCCCGAGAGACCCCAAGTCGACCCATGGCATAAGCATTCAACTAAATCATTTTATAAACATAAAGAAAACATAAATGTAAACTCAATGGAAGTCTCACGCAACAACACAAAAGGATAATATCCAAAGCTATATAAACATAAGTCTGAAAGCCTTTACTCTGAACGAGTTGATGGGACAAGACCCCAACTAACTCAATAACACTAAAACTGAAGTACTACGCGAAATTGGGAATCTAGTCCTCGAAAGATAAGGACTCACCAATCCTGGATTGATAAAGACTCTGGAGAGCTGGCTAAGATCTGACTGAAGCTGCGAATTGGGTCCTGTATCATGAAACGATACATCATAAAAAGTATGCGGTCAGTACGTGCAATGTACCAAGTATGCAAGGTAAGTAAAACCGCTCATGTATGAAAAATAAATTATTTAAAAACAATGCGTAAATTAAACATGTTATCAGTATGCTAATGATAGTGCTTGCATGCATTATTTCAGAAATCATGATCTTGTCACAATATAATGAATCTTAACTCAAAAACACCAACTGTCTCGAATAACTCAAAGCTGAAGTGGAACATTTATGGAGAAGCTGAACACGAGTCAAACCTTACATTTAGAACATGCATGTATGCAATTGAAACCATGAACAATGAGTATGCGAATCCAGAATTTTATAAGATGGTGGGAGACTCGTCACTTAACCGATATACCACGATAGAGCTTATGTGGTCCCGACTATCACACTCAAGTGGGTAGAGCCGTCCATAACCTTGCCAAGGCTATGGACGATACCATGATATCGATATCAAGATCAAGGCCCAATTAGGGCAGGGGATAGCTCACAAGGGATGTCCCAAAAATAATATAATAGTATCAACCTACATTGGCGCGTAGTTCTGGGGCGTAGGGTGATCGACCCTTAACCCGCTCGGTGCTAGACTCTTCTCCCAAAATATGCAGTGCTCTACATCGTATATAACGAAGCTCAACATCATCTACTGAGGAAGCTCAAGATGAAATCATGCATAGACTCGAAATCATATAAAAAATGAAGTTGAACATTGTCCCTTGACAAAGCTCAATAATGAAATCATGCATAAAATCGACATCATGTAAAAATAAAGCTCAACATTGTCCTTTGACAAAGCTCAATAATGAAATCATGCATAGACTTGACATCATGTACAATTGAAGCTCAACATTGTCCCTTGACAAAGCTCAATAATGAAATCATGCATAGACTCGACATCATGTAAAAATGAAGCTCAACGTTGTATCTTGACAAAGCTCAATAACAAAATCATGCGTTTGCGATGCTTTATTTCAAAACATACCACAAGCTAAAGTGTAGAAGTTGGGGGGATTTTCTTCGAACAATGTGGTAAGCTTGTCTCGGGAAATTCATCATTCGAGATAACCATGTGGGCATTGTCCAAAGCTTTATCATGCTCAAACCCATTCAATTCTTTTGAAACATTATAATTTGGGAGATTTCACTCCAAAATGAGGTAATAAAGTCAATTCAAGAAAAATCGTCATTTATACTCAACACTGGGCACCACCCAAAGCTTCATCATACCAGGGTCCATTTAATCTTCTTTGAAAACATCATCAAAATCATGGGTAAGGTTGGAAACGTGCTTTTCCTCATCTACTCTATCATCATCACATTCTATTAGGAACTACCCATACATGGGCGATTTAGATTCAATTTTTGTAAAACAATTTTGTAAAAGAAATTAGGATAGAATCCGCTCAAGCTCAGTAAATCATCAATATCAACTCAATTTAATCATACCCATGAGTAGAAATGTACGAATCATGTAATTAAATGAAAACCCATACTTGATCATCACAAAATGATAAGGGAATGGGCATGGGTGTGGAGGAAAGCACCCACTCATAACCTTACATACTTGGGAGGGATGATTTAACACTTCTCTAATAGCCCAAGCTGAGATTCCAATGGAAACCTTGAGATTTTGCCTTGAATCTCCTCTTCAATCCTTCAAACTTGCATGTAGGAGA
>JACEIK010002054.1:97111-107248 GCA_018107945.1 Datura stramonium | reverse complement strand
ATTACATCGACCGTTGGTTTCCCTTCACACAATATGAACCTTCCTAACACGAGCCTCACCACGACTCGTGGTTGCTTCCAACGAGTAATGGTCTTGATCCGTCACATATACTGGAAATTCTTGCAACCCAATAATGACCTGTAACAACGAGTCGTTACACCTTACAATGAGTCATTGGAAGACCCATTGTATGCCATCTGCTGAAGTCCATATCTTACCACGACTATAAAGTACGACCTTTTGTATCCCACAACGGGTCATCACAGCACTCGTTGTTTCCACTACCACCAATATTTCTCCTCCCAACGACCGCATACAATGACCTGTGGTTTGATACCATGAGTCATTCCTTGGTCCGTTCTGTGCAAATTTTCCCAATTTCAGCAGTTATCAACTTTTAACTTCCAGGTCTTATTCTTAGGCACCTCTGGGGTATTACATGGCGAGAGTATGAGACTTTCTCAAGATGAACCCACCTAAGTTTTTGGGGTTGAAGGTGGATGAGGACCCATATGAGTTAATTGAAGAGGTGCAGAAGATCACCTAGATAATGGAGGTGACTGGAGAAGAGAGTGTATACATAGCCTGCTATCAGCTGAAAGGGATTACTCACATATGGTGCCGTCAGTGGAAGGATATTAGGGGAGTTGGAGTAGTTCCCGTTGGTTGGTATGAGTTCGTGATTGAATTCTTGGATAGGTTCTTCCCTAGGTAGTTGAGGGAGGAAAAGGCGGTGGAGTTCGTTAATTTGAAGCAAACCAACAAAACTGTCTATAAATATGCTTTAGAGTTTACCCCGTTGTCCAAGCATGCACCAGAGATGGTTGCTAATCCTAGGGCTTGTGTGAGCAAGTTCATGAAAGGAATGGCAGATTCCTTGGTACGGTATGTAGGACCGCTATGTTGATCAATGACATAGATTTCATCTGATTGGTCATATATGCCCAACAAATACAGGCGGAGAAGATGAAGGAAAAGGAAAGAGAGGCAAAGAGAGCCAGGAGAGAGAACTATGGCCATTCCCAAAAGAGGTTCGATGGCGGACATCGTCCCCAGTTTCACCAGAGGTCATCAGCCCTAACGCATTCATTATCTAGTGTTCCTTTATGACCTAAACGTGATCATAGGGGTAGAGCATAAAGCTCTAGAAGTTAGGGGAGTATGACAGGAGAGCCCAACATTCCAGCTTACAGGAGATGTGGTAGAAGGCACTCCTGATAGAGCTTAGTAGGTTCAGGCGCGTGCTTCAGATATGGGAAGCCTGGACACAGGCATAGAGATTCCCCTTCAGTTAGACAGGGCTATGCTAGGGGCTGTCACCCAGCCACCAGTTCAGCAGCTTCACCAGAATGTTTATCTCAGCAGGGTGTATCCATTAGTATAGTTGGTGGCTAGTTCCAGAACATGTTTTATGCACTATCTTTTCATTAGGAGAAATAGGTCTCTCACTGGTATGTTATGAGTATTCCATCTTGATGGGTACGCATTGTTAGATCTGGGGCTACATTATCTTTTGTGACTCCTTACATTTCTGTTGATTTCGGAGTTAGTCCCAAAATCCTATCAAAATATTTCTCAGTCTCCACTCTGATTTGTGAAACAGTTTTAGCTCGATAGGTGTACAAAATGTCACGATTCTTCAAAAGGTCGCCTCAGCCGACCTAGTAGAGTTAGATATGACCGATTTCGATATCATTTTTAATATGAATTGGTTACATGCATGTTATTCCTTAATTAATTGTAGAACCCATACAATAGAGTTCTGAGTCCCAAGTGAGTCAGTCCTAGAGTGGAAGGGTAGTTTAGCTATGCCTATAGATCGTTTTTCCTACCTCAAGGCTAGAAAGATTATCTCTAAGGGTTGTTTTTATCATATAGTTCAGGTTAAGGATTCTACGTCTGAAACCCCGACTGTTCAGTCAGTCCCTGTTGTGTATGAGTATCTATAGGTTTTCCCTAATGATCTACCAAGAGTCCCTCTTGACCAAGAGTTTGACATTAGTATTGACCTTCTCCCTGATATGTAACCCATATCTATTACTCCTTACAGAATGGCTCCAACCGAGCTAAATGAGTTGAAAAAATAGTTGAAAGTTCTCCTAGATAAGGGTTTCCTCAAACCTAGCAAATCCCTATGGGGTGCTCTAGTTCTCTTTGTTCGGAAGAAGGATTGTTCCCTTAGAATGTGCATTGATTATCGGCAGTTGAACAACGTCACAATTAAGAATAAGTATCCCCTCCCCAGGATTGATTACTTGTTTGACCAGCTTCTAGGTGCTAAGTGCTTCTCAAAGATAGACAACAAATCCGACTATCACCAACACAAATTTAGGGAGAGTAACATCCTGAAATTAGCCTTTAGAACTCGATATGATCACTATGAGTTTGTAGTTATGTCATTTGGACTAAAAAATGCTCCTGCATCTTTTATGAATTTAATTAACAGGGTGTTCAAGTAGTATTTTTATATGTTCGTGATTGTCTTCATAGATGACATTCTCATATATGCTCGGAGAGAGGAGGAGCATTTGTGATTGTCTTCATAGATGACATTCTCATATACGCTCGGAGCGAGGAGGAGCATGTTGCTCATTTGAGGATTATGTTGTAGACACTCAAGGATCACTAGTTGTTTGCTAAATTCAGCAAGTATGAGTTTTGAATGAACATAGTAGAATTTTTTGGCCATTTAGTATCTAGCGGTGGTGTACAGGTGGACTCTCAAAAGATAGAAGCGGTGAAAAAATGCCTAGACCAGCTAGTACTATGAATATTAGGAGCTTCCTAGGTTTACCTGGCCACTATAGGAGGTTTTGTTAAGGAATTTTCATCTATTGCAGCACTATTGAATATGTTGACCTAGAAGAATGTCAAATTTAAATGGTCGAATGCTTGTGAGAAGAGTTTTTAGGAGTTAAAGACTTCACTCACTTCAGCCCAAATTTCGACCCTACCGGGGAGCACAAATGGTTTTGTTGTATATTGTGATGCCTCTAGGGTTGGTCTCCATTGTGTATTGATGCATCATGGTAAGGTCATTATGTTTGCTTCTAGACAGCTTAAGACTTGTGAGAAGAATTACTGAATGCATGACCTAGTGTTTGCAACCGTAGTGTTCGCTTCAAGGATTTGGAAACACTACTTGTATAGGGTGCATGTGAATGTGTTCACGGACCACAAGAGCCTTCAGTATGTGTTCACTTAGAAGGACCTGAATTTGTGGCAAAGGAGATGGCTAGATCTTCTCAAAGACTATGACATGAGTGTCTTTTTTCATCCGAGCAAGGCCAATGTAGTGTCGGATGATCTTAGCAAGCTATCCATGGAGAATTTTTCTCATGTGGAAGATGGAAGGAAAGAGTTGGTAAAGGATGTCTAGTGGCTTGCTCTCTTAGGGGTTCGCCTAGCAGATTCGACGGATAGTGGGGTGATTGTTTAGAATGGGTTAAAATCTTCCTTGGTAATGGAAGTTAAAGCTAGGAAAGATGAGGATCCTATCCTAGTGAAGCTAAAGGAAGCTGTCTAGAATTATAAAGTGGAGGTTTTCTACCAAGGGGGAGATGGTGTTCTTCAATATTAGGGTAATCTATGCATACCAACTGTAGATGACTTGAGAGAGCAAATATTGAGTGAGGCTCATGGCTCTCGGTACTCTATCGATCCGTGTTCCTCCAAGATGTATCGTAATCTATGAGAAGTCTATTGATGGAACGGAATAAAGAAGGACATAGGGGAGTTTTTGGCTAAGTGTCCAAATTGTCAACAGGTGAAGGTTGAGCATCAAAGGCTTGGAGGTATGCTTTAGGACATTAGTTTTACTACTTGAAAGCGGCAACAGATCAATATGGACTTCATTACAGGCTTGCCTCGTAAGCGCTGACAGTATGACTCTATATGGGTGATTGTGGACAGGTTGACCAAATCAACTTTTTTCTTATCATAAACTACTGATTCAGCTAAAGATTATGCTAGATTTTACATTTGGAAGCTATTCAGCTAAAGATTATGCTAGATTTTACATTTCAGATAGGGGTACTCAATTCACATCTTAGTTTTGGAGATCGTTTCAGAAGGGACTTTGTACACATATAAAGCTTTGCACAACTTTTCACCCGCAAACAAATTGTCAAGTCGAGTGAACCATTCAGTCTCTTGAGGATATGTTGAGAGCATGTGTGACTGATTTCAAGGGTAGTTGGGATGATCACTTTCCTCTCATTGAGTTTGCCTATAACAATAGTTATCACTCCAACATTCACACGGATCCATTTGAGGCTCTTTACGGGCAGAGGTGTAAATCTCCTATTGGATTATTCGATGCAGGTGAGGCTACATTTGTATGTCCATATTCATTCCATAAGGATATGGAAAATTTTTAGCTTATCTGAGAAAGGCTGAAAATAGCTTAGGATCATTAGGAACCCTATGCGGATGTTAGGAGAAGAGAGCTTGAGTCGAAGTTGATGACTGGGTGTTTTTGAAGGAGTCTCGTATAAAGGGAGTGATGAGGTTTATAAAGAAAGGGAAGCTTAGTCCCTGATATGTTTCTCCTTATAGGATTCTGAGGCGAGTTGGTAAGGTGGAATATAAGTTGGAGCTACCAGCGGAGTTAACTTTGGTGCATCCAGTTTTCCATATATCTTTATTATATAAATGCATTGGATACCCGGCCTTAGTTGTTCCAGTAACATAGGTATGAAGGATATCCTTACCTATGAGGAGGTTCTGGTTGAGATCCTTGATGGTCAGGTTCGGAAGTTGAGGAACAAGGAAGTAGCTTCAGTGAAGGTTTTGTGGAGAAATCAGCTTGTTGAGGGATCTATGTGGGAAGCCGAAGTAGATATGGTGGCTAGATACAAGCATCTTTTCCTTTTCGGCTTAGTTCCAACATAAGAAACAATTTCCTCCTTAGTAATCTATTCAGTTTCATGTCAATTTCATGTCTATAAGTTTCTTTCTGTAATAATATGCATGTATGTTTCATGAATTCAGTTTAGTCATGTATATCAGTCGGGAGTCAGTCACTCCATCAGTTTTCAGCTTCAGTTGTTCAGTTTTGGGATTGCAGTTATATCCTGAGCCTTTAAGCGTGCTTAATCTACATTCAAGTATGAATGTTCCTAAGGGGAAGATAATGTAACACCCCAAAGTCCTTACAATCAAGCCCTAGACTTATAGTAGATTCAGCAGAAAAATCCACAAATCCCTCAGAATGACTAATTGTATGAGTCATGGGTTGATGTCACGGGTCGTTGGGTGAGTCATGGTTAGATCCTGAGGATTCATCTCCCAGAACACGAGTCCATACCACGAGTCATGGTGAGTCGGTACAACTCGTGTTCATGAATCATGGTCCATATTTGCAGAAGTAGGCCTAGGGTGAGGAGTCACAGTACTACTCGTACTTCCCTGTAATGGGTTGTGGTTTGGAGTCGTAGGTTGGAGGATCAGAGGTGGGACAAGGATTGTCCACTGACCATGAGTCACAGGATGACTCATGGTGTGTAGGGACGAGTTATAGTGAGAACTCGTGGTTTGATCCAGAGAACCAGAGGGTTTTGACCAGCCAGCTATGGAAGGAAACCATGAGTCGCGGTAAGGTGGTATGACTCATGGTAGGACTCATTAGGAGTGGCAGTTAGGATTTTATAATGCATGTTCCTAGGGGTATTTTTATAATTTTCCAAGCTTCTAATTCTTTAATGATGTTGTTTTTGATCCCTGAAATAAGTTTTTAAAGAGGGTTTAGCCTATCTTAAGTCATTAGGCTCCCATGCATGCACTGTATTGAATTTCTCTTCCAAGATCAAACTAGAATTCTCCTCAAGTTCTTCCCCAATTCTATTGGGCTTTCTAGACTGGTTTGGAAATAAGTTTATCTAGGTATATAGGGCCATGAATTGGGGAATTCCTTCCATCCTCATGCCCAAACATCTCATCTAATTCTTGAATTCAAATTCTTAATCAAGTGTATTGATTGCCAGTGTTTTAACCCAATTCTATGAAACTACCTATGCTATATTTATGGGTCTAATTTCCTGATTTTCTAATGTATGTTCTAAGACTAATGGGTAGATTTTACACTCAATTTGATTATAAATTCATGATTTCAAGTCATTAAAAATTATGCCATATTATGAAAGTTTTATGAAAATTCAAGCTTATGATCCATGATTTCCAGTATGATGAGTTATCTAGTATGCATGAATGTTTTAAACTGTCAACTTTTGATTCCATGATTTTGACTTGTGAAGTCTATTTCAAGAATGCATGATTTTATGGGAAAAGTCCATGCAAGTTAAGTATGTTTTATCATGATTTTAGCCAAGGCTAACAAGATTAGTTTATGAAATGATTTTGAATCAAGACTCCTAATGTAGCCTAAGATATGATATGGAGTCAATACTCCCAATATTCACCTTCAA
This sequence comes from Datura stramonium, assembly GCA_018107945.1. Classification (NCBI taxonomy): domain Eukaryota; kingdom Viridiplantae; phylum Streptophyta; class Magnoliopsida; order Solanales; family Solanaceae; genus Datura; species Datura stramonium. The sequence continues at coordinate 100,823 of JACEIK010002054.1, read as the reverse complement.
GCTATGTTTTGAGAATACGATAATGTGAACACTATTCATGTTTTGGGAGTAGTGTCTAGCACCGAGTAGGCTTGGGGTTTTAAGGTTCCCAGATCTCACAAACTACTCACCAACATAGGTATATATATTTTGTACCTTTCAAGAGAGTTTTCCCCCGCCCCAAGGGGCTCAACTTGATATTGATATCATGGTTTCTTAGCGTCCTTAGCCCTGACAAGGTTTTGGACGGCTCTGCCCACTTGAGTGTGATAGTTGGGCCATCACATAAGCTCTATCGTTATGATGTCGGTTAGTACAATAAACATTTTACTAAGCATGGTTTACTTACCTTACATACTTAGTACATTCTAAGTACTAGCCCATATACTCCATGCTATACCATCTCATGATATAGGTTCAGGTGATCCAGTGCAGTCTCTCCGGTAGCTTGCTCCTATATCAGTCCAATTCAGCCCCTATTAGGTGAGTCCTCATTTATTGAGGATGTTCTTTTAGGTATCATAATTACGTCATTTTAGTTTCATACTTGGAGTTTGTTATGGGCTGGTCCCAGCATCTCATCAGATAGTAGAGGCTATTTAGACATAGACTAGTATGTTCAGCTTGAGATTTAGCATTGTGATGTTTTCGTTTGATATACGCTTTATGATATTCAGTCTTTCGCTTATTCATGTTGTTGTTGTTTTATTCTTAATTATTCTTTAAAGCCATGCTAAATATGTATCATGGGTTAGCTTGGAGCCATTCGCGGTTCTAGGTTCCGTGTCTTGATCCAGGGGCCCAGCTTGGGTCCTAACACGTTACTTCCTCCAATGGCTCATTCCCGTTGGGACTCTCCAAATATCAAGGTTTCACCCTTGTAACACACTAAACGAGTCACTTGATGACTCGTTAGGTTACTAGAGAAGTCATCATCTCACTTTTCATGAATTCTAGAAACACCCTTTTTCCATCTCTGCACCACATAACGGGTCATTCAACGACCCGCCAGGTCACATGACGAGTCACTAGATAACTCGTTCTATGACCTGGTGCAGATTTTTCTATTTTTCTCCGTTCAACCCTCGGGTATGATCTTAGAGACTTTTGGGGTGTTACATTATATCCCCATTGAGAGCATTCATCCTCGAATGTAGATTAAACACACTGAAAGCCTAGGGAAAGTATTGCAATCCCAAAATTGAATAGCGAAGGATGAAAACTGATAGAAGTACGACTCAGGACAGATTTGCATGACTGAACAGAGCTTATGCACCAAGGATGCACTCTAAGACATGATTAGAATAGAAAATCATGATACTAACATGAAACTAAAGAGAGTATTGAGGAGGAATTTAGTACTTGATGCTGAAGCTGAGCTGGAAGGGAAAAGGTGAGGATATCTTGCCATGATATCTGTTTCGGCTTCCCATGTAGCTCCCTCAACTAGCTTGTTCCTTGTCATGGCCCAAGATAAGATCTCGGACCCAGAAATGGGACCTAGAACCATGAATGACTCCAAGCTAACACATGACATATGTAAAGAAATTCAAGAACATAGACTAAATTGGAAAATTTAAAACTTAAGCATGAATACTCAGAAGTCTATAAAACATAAGATAGAAACCAAGAGTGATGTATATCAACAACTGAGTCAAGCAATACCTATTTGTCTGAAAAGCCTTTAATCCTAGATGGACTGATGGGACAGCTTCCCCAACTAGTCTGCTAAGTCTGGAACTGAAATAACATAACCATGTGACATAAAAATGTCCTCGGAGGATGAGCATTCACCAAGCAGGGACTGAATTGGACTGAGATGGGAGCAGGTCTAACGGTGTGATTGAGTCTGATCACCCAAACCTATATCATGAAATGATATAACATAGAGTATGCGGTCAGTACTTTGAATGTACTGAGTATGCGAGGTAAGTAAAACAGGCTAATAAAATGCATTGAGAGTTCATGAGAGTAGGACATTTCAACATGAAGTAATAATCATAATTTAAACATAAGGGCTTAAGGATTTCAAAACCGTTCATAATTAGACATAAATATGTTCATAAGAGGAATCTTGTAAAACATAACTTGAGCCAAATTATCATAATTATAAACATGCATAAATCACAAGGAACAACTGGAGGATTCATCATAACCTACACCATTATGATAGAGCATACACGATGCCCCAACTATCTCATTCAAGTGGCCAGAGCCACCCCAAGCTTGCCAAGGCAAGAGATGATGACATGGTGTGATATCACTAATGAGACCCCATAGGGTTAAAATTAATATATCCTATGTTGACACGTATTTTTGAGGCCTGGGTTCCCGAAACCATCGACCTACTCGGTGCTAGATACTACTCTCAAAAGCATGAACATGGCTCATAGTAAAATCATGAAGCATACTTGAAGTATATAGGTTAGTTAAATTCATAAGATACATGAACATGCTTAAAAATACGTGAACTAGCCATGAAAGAGCCCGTGAGTCGTCCATGAACATAAACATGATACTTATAAAAGCTATGCATACTTGAGAAGGTTATTGTATTACACCAAAATTCCAACATATTAGACCCGTGGTTAGAGTGGAGAAAGCAGGAAAAACGTTTGCACCAGGTCATAGGACGACTCGTTTGATGACTCGTTAGGTCACTTGATGGATCATCCCGTGACCCATGAAATGGTGTAGTTCTGGAGGAGAGTCATTTTTAGGGGGTTATAAAGGGTAGTGCGATGAGTCTTTGACACTCCCCATGAGTCGTGGGTCAACTCGTTAGTTGAGCAAGCTGGAAATAATGTCGAAATCCAGTGATCAGGATAAATGTAGGGGCAAGTCGTGGTGTCACTTCACGACTCGTCGAGTGAGCCATGGTGAAGATGACAAGAAGAAGGAGTACGGAATTCCAGTGGTGGTAATGGGTCAGGGGAAGACCCATCAGGACACCTCACGATTTGTCCGGTCTCTCATTGAGAATGGTAGTGTCACTTTTTCTGCGAAATTAGTGAGGGTGTTTTCGTAATTCCTAAGCACCTAAATCTCAAAACTACATCATTTTAAGATATGAAAAAGGTGTTTTAAATGGGTTAAAACTACTCTAAGGCATTCCTCTCCCATGCATGCAAAATTATAATCCCTCATTTGAAGATAAAGCTTAGAAATCTTCAATTCCATCTCAAAATCTCTTGGGCTTTCTAACATAAGTGAAAATTCAGTCCTCATAGGTATGTAGGGCTATAAATGAGAGTTCCTTTCATTCTTATGCTCAAAATTCTCCTCAATTCCATGAATTTAAGTTCTAAATCATGTTTTTGATCTTATAAGGTTTTAACCCAATTTTATGAAATTCTCTATGATTTACTTATGGGTCAATTTTATTCATGTTCCAAAGTATGTTTTAAGATTCATGGGTGGATTTTATACCTATTTTGATTATAAATTCATGATTTCACATTTTAGAAAATTATGGCCAATTATGATAATTCATGAGAAATCAAGTTTATAATTATGATTTCAAGTATGATGAGATATCTAGCATGATTGAATGTTTACAAATTACCCATGTATGAATTTATGATTTTGACTTATGAAGTCTATTTCAAGTATGCTTTATTTTGAGATTTGGGCAAGCCGACACAGGTTAAGTATATTTTCATGATTCAGTTCAGTTTTATAATATTAGCTTATCATATGGTTTGATGTAATACTCCCTATTTTTAGCTTATGG
>JACEIK010002054.1:77719-97083 GCA_018107945.1 Datura stramonium | reverse complement strand
ATTAAGATTTCAGACTATGCATGTAATTATATTATCAGCTTCACTGAAAAATGATAGTTTTAGCTTTATTGAAAAACGATTGAGAGAACCTTGCATGTTTTGGGAGTAGTGTCTAGCACTGAGTAGGCTAGGGTTCATGTAAACCCCGGGTCTCAAAACTATGCACCAATGTAGGTTTATATATTTACATTAGGATCTCCCTTGTGAGCTTCCCCTGTTCCCAAGGGGCCTTCATCTTGATATCGATATCATGGTAGCATACTTAGCCCTAGTAAGGACCCACTTGAGTGTGATAGTTGGGGCATCACGTAAGCACTATCATCGTGCTGTCAGTTAAGATGAATCTCCCATTGTTCCTCATGATTTCAGTTATGCATGTTCATGACTTATGATATTTCTTTATCAGCAAGTTTGAACCAGTGGTCAGTTTACAAGCCTTTACTTGTGATTTTAGTTATGGATAGCTATGTGATTCTATTTTCAGCTTTGGTTCATTCGATTCAGATATGAGATTCAGTTTATGATTATTCATATTTTCATATATCAGCATGTAGTCCTTAGTCTTAGACTCAGTCCCATTGTTAGCCAGTCTCCACAGCCTAGTCCAATTCTCTTATTGATGAGGCCTCATCCTTCGAGGACCTTCATATTGATTAGTTGTGTTTCTTTTAGTTTTCAAAATTTTTATGACCTAGTAAGGGATGTTGTCCCATCAGCTCTTTAGTTATGTTAGAGGCTTTTCCGGACAATATTTAGAACTTCAGTTTTTGTTAGTGTTGACTCTGTATCGTTGTTATGTATTTCAATCATCCACTTATTCGTATTTAGTTTATCAATTTCCATTTGATGTATGCTCTTCAACTGTTATGTTCATTCCATGGGTCGAATTGGAGTAATTCGTGGTTCTGGGTTTCGTGTCTTGATTTGGGGCCTCAGCTGGGGTCATGACAAACTTGGTATCAGAGTAAAGGTTCAAAGTGTCCTAGAGTGTTTGGAAGCTACATTGAGTAGAGTCTTTTCAATGGGTGTGAAGCGCGCCACACTTATGGGGGAGAGGCTACAAGACATTCTAGGAATTTTCTCTTCTTTAATGATCTCTATTGTGCGATGAAGTACCTCTCTATCCTTCTAACTCGTGTTATACGCATCTGTAGAATATGCCTCCATGTCGAGTAAATAGAAGAAGGAATGGAAATGGAAATGGCCATGAAGATGGCAATGGAGATGGGCACCAGCAAGCCCCGCCAACACCAGCAGGTCCTTTGTTCGCGCATTTCTCTCATACCGAGTTTAGAGCAGCTTTTCAAATGTTGGCAAAGACTTTGACCGCTCAAGTCAAACAGCAGGTAGTGGTCCATGTCCCTCAGAATGGGAGCACAATGGTGGCTCGAGTTCAGGATTTCCTCAGGATGAATCACCGGAGTTCCTTGGGTCAAAAGTAGATGAGGACATACATGAGTTCCATGAGGATATATGGGAGAAGAGAGCACAGACTTAGCCTCCTATCAGATAAAAGGGGTTGCATATATTTGGTACCGTAGTGTAGGGATGGTAGAGCTGTAGGCACAATTCTCATGAGTTGGGATGAGTTCATGACTGCCTTCATAGATAGATTCTTCCCTAGGGATTTAAGGGAAGCAAAGGCGGCGGAGTTCGTTAACTTGAGACATAACAATATTACTGTATAAGAGTACGCCTTAGAGTACACCCAACTTTCAAAGTATGTGTTGGAGATAGTTGTAGATCAATGTGGAATTGGTGATCTAGACTTCTCTCAATTGGTTAAATACGCCCAACAGATAGAGGCAGATCATATAAAGGAAATGGAGAGAGAGGCCAAGAGGGCCGGACAGGCAGCTTTGGAATTTCCTAGAATAGGTCCGGTGATGGACATCTTCAACAGTCCTACAAGAGATCTTCAGGCCCAACATCGTTATTAGCCAGTATGCCATCTAGATCTAGGTGTGATCAGAAGGGAAGGAGACCATGCTCCCGAGGTTAGGGGAGCATGTCAGTAGACCCCAGCATTCCAATTTGTGGCAGGTATGGTAGGAGGCACACTAGAGAGTACTTGGCAGGATTAGGTGCATGCTTTGGGTGTGAGAAGCCCAGACACATTCTTAGAGATTGCCCTGTAGACAAATAGGACCAGGCTAGAGGCTGTGACCCAGCCACTAGTTCAGCAGCTCCACCAGCATGCTCGGCACAGTAGGGTGTATCCACCAGTGCAGGCGGTGGTTAGTGTCAGAACAAGTTTTATTCCCTCTTATCTCATCAAGAGTAGGAGATCTCTACAAATGTGGTCATTGGCATGTTATGAGTATTTCATCTTGATGTATATGCATTATTAGATCCAGGGGCTACTTTATCTTTTGTGACTCCTTATGTTGCTATTAGTGTTGGAGTCAGACCCAAAATCCTATCAGAACCCTTCTCAATCTCTACTCTGGTCGGAGGCTCAATTATAGCTCGACGAGTATATAGAAATTGCCCTATCATAGTTGTTTAGAAAGTCACCTCAGCCGATTTAGTAGAGTTAGAAATGACTGATTTCAATGTTTTCTTTGTTATTAATTGGTCACATGCATGTTATTCCTCAGTAAATTCTAGAACCCGTACGATAGAATTCTTATTTCCTGGTGAGCCAGTCCTAGAATGGAAGGGTAGTTCATTTGTGCCTGTAGGTCACTTTGTTTACTACCTTAAGGCTAAAAAGATGATTTCTAAGGGTTGGATGTACCATCTAGTTTGGGTTAATGATGCGACATCTGAGACCCCTACTCTCCAGTCTATCCCTTTTATATTTGAGTATTCGGAGGTTTTCCCTGATGTTCAACCAGGGTTCCCTCCCAAACGGGGGATTGACATTGGTATTGACCTTCTTTCGGGTACGCAGCCTATATCTATTCCTCCCTACATAATGGCTCTAGCTGAGCTAAATGAGTTAAAAGAACAGTTGAAGTATCTCCTGGATAAGTACTTCATCATACCTAGAAAATCCCCGTGGGATGCACCAGTTCTCTTTGTCTGAAAAAAGGATGGGTCTCTTTATATGTGCATTGACTATCGGCAGTTGAACTAGGTCACAATCAAGAACAAATATCCCCTCCCAAGAATTGATGACTTTTTTGACCAACTTCAAGATGCTAAGTGCTTCTCAAAGATAGACCTCAAATCCAGCTACCACCAGCTCAGAGTTAGAGAAAGTGAAATCTTGAAAACATCATTCAGGACATGGTATGGCCACTATGAGTTTGTAGTTATGTATTTTGGACATACGAATGGTCCTGCAGCTTTTATGGATTTGATTAATAGGGTGTTCAAGCAGTATCTAGACATGTTCGTGATTGTCTTCATAGACGACATCCTCATATACTCTCGAAGCGAGAAGGAGCATGCCGCTCATTTTATGATTGTGCTACAGACTCTTAGGGATCAACAACTGTTTGTTAAATTCAGCAAGTGTGAGTTTCGGTTGGACAACATTTTTAGCTCATTTGGTGTCAAGCGCGGTTGTGCAGATGGACTCTCAAATGATAGAAGCTGTGAAGAATTGGCCTAGACTAGTTAATCCTTCGAATATCAGGAGTTTCTTGGGTTTTTGTTAGCTATTACAGGAGATTTGTTTAAGGACTTTCATCCTTTGCAGCATTGTTAACTAAGATAACCTAGAAGAAAGTTAAATTTCAGTGGTCAGATGCTTGTAAGAAGAGTTTTCAGTAAAAACTCGACTCACTTCTTCCCCAATATTGACCCTACTCGAGAGCACGGATGGATTCGTTGTGTATTGTGACGCCTCTATGGTTGGTCTTGGTTGTGTGTTGATGCAGCATGGTAAGATCATCATGTATGCCTCTAGACAACTTAAGACTCATTAGAAGAATTAACTGATGCATGACCTAGAATTGGCAGCGGTGGTGTTCTCATTGAAAATTTGGAGGCACTATTTGTATGGGGTACTTGTGGATATGTTTACAGACCACAAGAGCCTACAGTATGTGTTCCCTTAGAAGAATTTGAATTTGCAACAAAGGAGATGGTTAAAGCTTCTCATGGACTATGACATGAGTGTCTTTTATCATCCGGGCAAGGCTAAAGTAGTGGCGGATGCCCTTAGTAGGCTGTCCATGGAGAGCGTTTCTCACGTTGAGAATGGAAGGAAGGAGTTAGTAAAGGATGTGTATTGGCTTTCACGATTAAGGGTTCGCCTGGTTAACTCGTCATATGGTAGTGTCATTTTTCAGAATGGAGAATATTCTTTAGTGACTGAGGTCAAGGATAGGCGAAGAGGTTCCACATTTGAAGGTAGAGGTCATCTCCTAAGGGAGAGATAGTGTGCTTCAATAGCAGGACCATTTATGTGTTTCGAACATTGACAATTTGAGAGAGTGGATGTTGCATGAGGCTTATAGATCCTGACATTCTATACATCAAGGTGCCACCAATATGTACTATAACCTATGAGAAATCTATTGGTGGAATGGCATGAAGAAGGACATAGCAGAGTTTGTGGCTAAGTGTCTGAATTGTCAACAAGTGGAAGTGGAGCATCAAAGACTGGGAGGTGTGCTTCAAGAAATCAACATCCCAACTTTGAAGTGGGAAGATACCAATATGGACTTCATCAAAGGGTTACCTAACACTCGTCGATAGCATGATTCTATATGGGTGGTGGTAGACAGGTTGACCAAGGTAACTCATTTTCTACCAGTCAAAACTATCAATTCAGTGGAGGACTATGCTAAATTTTACATCAGAGAGTTAGATCAATTGCATGGAGTGCATTTATCCATCATTTCAAACAGAGGTACTCAGTTCATCTCACAATTTTGGAGATCATTTCAGAAGGGACTTGGTAAGCAGGTTAAGCTTAGCACAACTTTTCACCCACAGACAAATGGTTAGGCTGAGCAGACCATTCAGACTCTCAAGGATATGTTGAGAGAATGAGTGATTGACTTTAAAGGTGGTTGAGATGATCATTTACCTCTCATGGGGTTTTCTTACAACAATAGCTACCACTTCTACATTCAAATGGCTCAGATTAAGGCTCTTTATGGGTCGAGATGTAGATCGCCTATTGGTTGGTTTGTGGTAGGTGAAGCTACGGTATTAGGGCCAGATTTTAGCTTATAAGTGAAAGTCTGAAAATAGCTCAAAGTCATCAAAAGTCATATATGGATGTTAGGCAGAGAGAACTTGAGTTTGAAATTGATGATTGGGTGTTCTTGAAGGTGTCTCCCATGAAGGGTGTGATGAGGTTCAGAAAGAAAGGGAAGCTTAGTCCCCGATATGTCGGGCCATATAGGATTGTGAGACCTGTTGGCAAGGTGGCCTATGAGTTGGAGCTACCAGCGGAGTTGGCTTCGGTACATCTAGTTTTCTATGTACCATTGTTAAAGAAGTACATTGGTGACCTTTCTTTGGTCGTCCCGGTGGAGAGCATAGGTGTGAAGGATAACCTTAACTATGAGGAGGTTCCAGTTGAGATCCTTGATCATCAAGTTCAGAAATTATGGAACAAAGAAGTAGCTTCAGTAAAGGTTTTGTGGAGAAATCAGCTTGTTGAGGGAGCTATGTGGGAAATCGAAGCAGATATGATGGCTAAATACCCACATCTATTCCTTACTAACTCAGTTCCAACATGAGGTATCAGTTTTCTCTATAGTACTCTATTTAGTTTCATATTTAGTTCATGCGTCTCAATTCCTCCCATGTCAATATAGGTATAAGTAATCCATGAATTCAATTCAGTCATGTATATCAGTTCAAAGTCAGTCACTCCGTCAGTTATCAGCTTCAGATGTTTAGTATTTGAGATTTAATTCCTTTCCCTAACTTTTTAGTATGTTTACCACACATTCGATGAATGTTCCCAAGGGAGAGATATTATTATACCTCGAAGGTTCCTAAGACTAGTCCCGAGATTTGAAATGTGTTAAGCAGAAAAAAGGAAAAATTTGCACAGAACAAGTCGTGGTACAAGTCGTGATGAGAAGCTACGACTCATAGGAGGTGTTCATGGTAAGAATATGCAGGAGGAGTCTAGTGACAACGAGTCAAGGTACGACTTGTTGGATCATGTTACGAGTCGTTGGATGAATCATGGTTTGAGGACTGAGTTACCCTGGCTGGAAGGTATGGACCGTTGTACCACTCGTTGTAGGAAATAATGAGTTGTGGCCTGCACCCGTGAGCAGGAAATGAGGATCTTTGAAACAATGATCATGGGTGGATCTAACGACTCGTAGGTTTGTGGTACCAGTTATGGTCTAACCCGTGGAAAACATCAGAAAGTCAGGGAAGAGTAGTGGTGACAACGGATGGTAACCATGAGTTGTAGATTGAGGTACGATTCATGGTGCGAGTTGTGACACCTGGCAGAGTGAAATTTTCAGCGATTTAAGTAAGGGTATTTCCATAATTCCTAAGCTCCTAAGACCTAAACTACGTCATTTTAAGCTCTGCTAAGAGGGTTTTAAGAGGGTGAAACCCATTCTAAACCCTTCCCCTCCCATGCATGCAAGTCTAGACCTCTCTATTGAAGATAAAGCCTAGAACCCTTCAAGTTCTTCTCCAATTCCTTTGGGCTCATTAGGGCCAGTGTAAATTCAGTTCTTCCAGGTATGTGAAGCCATGCATGAGGGTTCCTTTTTCCCTCATGCTCATAATTCTCCTCAATTTCATGAATCGAGCCTCAAATCAAATTATGATCAAGAAGGGATTTCATTCTAATACCATAGAATTTTTACAAATTATTTATGGGTTGATTCCCTCAATGTTTTAAAGTGTGTTTAATAATTAATGGGCTGATTCTATTCATGTTTGGGTTACAAATTCATGAGCTCAAAAGTTAAAAAATTATGCCTAATTATGCAAGTTCATGAAAAAGTTAGTTTATGATTGATGATTTCGATTATGATGAAGTATCTAGCATGTATGTATGTTTATAAATTACCCGTATATGAATCTATGATTTTTACTAGTGAAGTCTATTTCAAGTATGCATGATCTTCAGATTTTAGGTAATCCCACTCAGATTAAGCATGTTTTCATGATTCAGTTTAGTTCTATAAATCAGCTTACCATATTATTTTGGAGTCTATACTTCCATTTTTAGCTTATGGTATGGTTTCAGCTTCATTGAAAAATGATGGTGAGCACTTTGCATGTTTTTGGGAGCAGTGCCTAGCACTTAGTAGGCTAGGGATTTATGAAAACCCCAGGTCTCATAACTACGCACCAATGTAGGATTTCACAGTTACTATGGGATGTCCCTTGTGAGCTTCCCCTACCCAAAATAGGCCTTCAGGTTGATATTGAATCATGGTAGCGCCTTTAGCCCTAGAAAGGCTTTGAACGGCTCTGCCCACTTGAGTGTGATAGTTAGAATCACGTAAGCTTTTTTATCATGATAGTGTCGGTTATATGACAAGTCTCCCATTATTCCTCATTATCTCAGTTATGCATGTTTATCAATTATGATATTATGTTTTCAGCAAGTGACCCAATGATCAGGCTATCAGTTTTAGTTATGAATTTCGATTTTAGCTTTGGGTCCTTCGATTCAGTTATGAGATCTACTTTATGACTATTCATGTTTTCAACTATCAGCATGTAGTCCCTACTCTTATGATGTTATGACTTATCTAGTATACATGTTTTCATTTTATACTTATTCAGCCTATTTTACTTATCTTGCATACTAAGTACATTCCAAGTAATGACCGCATACTCTACGCTATATTATTTCATGATACAAGTCCTAGTGATCAGACACAAACGCGACATTAGTCTTGCTCTCATTCCAGTTCAGACCCTGCATTGGGTGAGTCCTCATCCTCCAATGACATCTATCTTTCCGTATCATTATGTCAGTTTGTTTCAAACTTAGAGATAGCTAGGGACTTGTCCCAGAATATTATTAGTGAGTAGAGGCTTTTCAGTATTAGACTTATATATTCATCTTCGAACTCAATATTATGATATTATTGTTGGCTAGACGTTTTGTTATTTAGATTTCTGCTATTTCAAAATTCAGTTATCAGTTTTGCTTATGTTGATCTTTAGTTATCATGTTCATGCCATGGGTCGACTTGGAGCCATTCATGGTTCTAGGTTCCTTGTCTAAATCCGGGTCTTTGTTCGGATCGTGACAAACTTGGTAACAGAGCAAAGGTTCAGAGTGTCCTAGGGTGTCTGTAAGTCGCGTTAAGTAGAGTCTTTTCCATGGGTGTGATTCGCACCACACTTATGGGAGTGAGACTTGATGACATCCAAACTACACCCCCCTTGACGAGAGAGCATAAACGGTCATTGCTCAAAACAAATATTTTCGATGGATGTCAGAGTCAAATCCTATAGAGACAATTGAATGATTTTCACAAGCGTTGTTTAAGAAATTTGAATTAATTCGCACCAAATCAAAGGAAATAAAACAGTAAATTTTTGGGGAAAATGAACTCAATAATATGGTGGATTCTAACTCATCTAGTTAAAATAGAAAAATAACAAAAATTGAGAGACAGTGATGAGTGAACACAAGAGGTGTGGTGTATATGGGGTGTTAATCAGATCAGGATATGCTAGATCATCAAATTATTGCAAATAAGTGTGTATAACTTTGGACAAGATGGTGCCCGATGTTTATCAACCTCTTAGGAGCCTTTTTCTCGGTTCTTTTGAACCTCAAGACACACAATTAGCCCAATAAAGTTTGGGTTAGTAGTTAAGCTACTTCTAGCCATCAACTACTATTTAGGATTATGAATATGGATTTTGGCTATTTCTAGCCCAACACCCACACAACCACTATCAAATTCTCCTCCAATACTTAATTCTTTTTTTTCAAGTCAAAATCAAGTAAGAAAACCAAACCCATATTTGCAACTATGAGAAATCAATTAATTTGAAGAGAATTTAACAGATTTACACTAATTTAGCAATATTAAGATGAATCTAGCAGTACCCAATCTAATTAAACACCCATCATCACACTCCTCTAGCTAATGATTTAGCTACTCATAATTATAAAACTAAAGAGCATATTCATTAATAAATTATATGATTTAATTACTAAGAGAAAGTAAAATCAAACTCAAAATATGTCTGCAACAATGGTTATACCTTGCTATGGAAGAAGATGAAAATAGGAGAGCAATATTAAAATTTCTTCTCCAATTGGTTTTTTTTCCTCCCAAAGAAAAAGGAATGTTCAAAAGATAAAAGATATGTACAAAGTACTTTCTTATAGATTATATACAAAAATAGGGCAACCAATCTCCTCTTTTTTAGTGCTAGACGTAATTGCCCCTGTTTAGGCATTTTTTCACTTGTGACAGAACCAGCGGTTCACTGGTTGCTTTCTGCGAACCACCGCTCCTTTTCTTCTGTGATTCAGTGCTATTCCAGGACCTTTCGGCAACGCCTTCGGTGGCTCAACAGTTCACTTCTATGATCCGCGATAAGTTTCCTCTTTGGTCCAGCAAGATACAGCATCAGTCGGTGATGGAACCGTCAAGTCGGTGGTCACATTTTCTCCTCAAATCAGTGGTTGCCTGCAATTGACTGGTATTTCACTGATGTCCTCCGGTGGAGTGCCGGTTTTTACCTGAATTCATCCTTTTTCCTCCAATTCACGTTCTTTCTTTTTAACTTAAATATCTGCACTTAAAAAGCTAAAAAGGGCATAAAACTAGTTTAAATGACTTGAAAACTAAGCTAAATCTCATGCTTAAGATCCTAATCAGTTGGTAAATTATCAATTCATCAAACCCCCAAACTTGAACCATTATTTGTCCTCAAGTAATGTACTTCTTATCAGTCGAGCAAAAGGACTGACCTGCCACTCCACAAGAGCTTATGCATCACTGACCACATAACCTATGACAACCCAAAACATGCTCACCAACTCACAGAAAAAGAGAAGCAATTCCTCCTAAGAAAAAAATATGTGGAAAAGTTTCAAGAAGCAACAACAATTCAAAGGAATGATTCACAAATACTTTCATTTTTCAAAACCAGGGCATAGGTTTTCCAATCAAGTACACATAGCATTCCAATTCATAATCACTACACATTCAAAGTTTGTCTTAGAGATCACACTACTCATGCCTCAATTACACCTTTACTTCAATGAAAGAGTGTCCTCAAAATGGGATGATGCCACTCACTTCAAGAGAGAGAATCTCTTTTCTTTATCATGAATCAATGCACACATAAGGGATTATAGAAAAAAGATGATCACATTCACTCTCCCAAAAAAAATCTTCATGCACACAACTTGACCCATAGACTTTCCCTTTGTGTAATTCGCCACTAAAGTAGAGCAACTACACTCAAAATCAATTAGAATTTGTAGGTCATGATGAAGGCCAGGGGTAATGGTAGGACAATTATTTGGCTCTAGTGCCTAGAACCTCCCTAATGCCTTTATGTAAATGCTTTAACCCTTTCCATATAACTTTTTATATCACTCCACCTTATGCCTCCTTTTGAAACAATTTTCATCTTTTATTTCTCAAAGGCCTTCCTTGTAGCTCTTTTGGCTATCACATTAAGCCTTGTTTAAGAAATAGGTAACACCATTTCACTTTTCTTTTCTCTTTTGTTACCTTAAGGTTTCTCAACTCATCATTTCATTCTTTTTTTTACAAACTTTGGTGCTACCTCAAATTTAGGCTTCCCATAGTTTCCCTTTGTTTGCAAACACCAAAACTTAGGCTCTTCGCCTCTTTCTCACAAATTTCCTTATCTCTCCCTATGTATTTGGGCTTTTAGCCCCCATTAATCTCATTCGCTTACCACTAGCAATTAGGGAGGACTGGTGCCAAGAAAAGGGGATCAAAAAGGGGTCACTGGTTTGTAATGTGGTTTCCAAGAATAAACAATCCAAAAGGCTCAACATTGACTAGCATGGGAAGACATTTTCAAAGTTCATTTTTGATAGAGTGACTAGTCAAATAAAAGCCTAAAATCATGTTCTAAGTGCATCTACAACAAGAATTTTTCCTTGAGTCACACTTAGGGCAAGTTCTAGACAAGAAGAGATGCATGAGATTCACAAAGATCCTTACCACACAAGGCATCACACCCAAAGAGTCCACGCAAGTCATTATCATCACAAAATTTAGATTCAAAACATGATAACGTGCAAATTCACAAGCCAAATAGGGAATCTACAATGTATGACAAGAGAGTGCTACATTTCTAATTTCAAATGCTCAATTTTTTTATTTCCATGCCACATCCCAAAATTTTTTATGGTACCTCTCAAAATGGTTCCACAAAAGACTCAAAGAAAGACGTGGCATATTCCCTTAAGAAAGTCACCTCACAATCTATCATTGGATGTCAACCCGATTCGACAATAAAAAAAAGAGAAAACTGCTCCTTGGAAAAGAACTGTGGTATGAAGAAAACCCTTGGAGTTTGATTACTATCTGCTATTCATAAAGGCGAATAAAATAAAATATGGGTCACAAATTTAACCTTTGGCGATTTCGAACAAAGACCCATTCTAAAAGCACTACATCAAAAGACCAATCATTTTATCCATTCACAATCTTATCGACCCACCCAGCCCAGCAAGGACAATCATCAACATTGTTAAAATGAGCCCAACAAAGGCTCACAACATTTAAAATAAAAGCCCGGCAAGGGATACATCAATTCATAACCAAAGTAAATCACAAATGACCACCCAAGAAAACACTCATCCAACTCTGTACTTAAATATTACATTGTCCCCAATGTAAGCATGCAAAATCAAGATGACGAGAACTCCCTGAGTGGGTTACTCCTCATCATCCACATCATTGACAACACCATCTCCTGCTTCTCCATCAAGATCATCCTCACCTAAATCTTTTGCATCATCTCTTAAGCCCTCAAATAAATCATCAATAAGGCCTCAAAGTGTAGAAGGGGAAGCCGTTGCAGCATCAAGAGCACTCAAGTCAGGCACCTCCATAGATGTCCAACTTTTCCACCCCCCTTCTTCAGTTCGGAGAGAAGTGACAACTCCCTCCACAACATCTACCCTTTTGCACAATGTGGTAAGACGCTCGTACAAGGACTTCATCTCCCTTTTCACCGTTTGGGTGATGAGGGTAGGGAGGCTCTTAGCCAACTTTTGAAGCTGACTCTTTGAGAGTTGGTCATTGCCATAATCTTGTGGAGACCGCTTGGTTGGGAGGATGTTGGAGGGGGTGATTGTCATGACCTGAACATAGGCCCAGATCGAGACACGGGACAAAGAATCCCGAGAGACTCCAAGTCAACCCATGACATAAACATAACATCTAACTCATTCACATAAAATGGAAGATCAACATAATTAACATAGAGGAAGTCTTAACATACCATAACATCTGAATACATACATAAGTCTGAAGCAGAACACATACTATGTCTGAAAAGCCTCTAATACTGACGAGTTGATGGGACAAGACCCCAACTAACTCACTAAAATCTGAAAATGAAAATATGAGATATTAATTGATAAGAAAGGCCCTCAAAAGATGAGGACTCACCAACTGAGAGTGAGAAATGCTATCTCCGAAAATCTGACTAGTGGCGTGACTGAGCCTGGATATCAGAGCCTGTGTCATAAAGTGATACATCATAGATTATGCGGTCATTATGTGGATTTTTCCGAGTATGCAAGATAAGTAAAACTGCTAAGTAATTAAAATCATAAATCATGCATATTATAAAACATAATCAAGATAAGATTCTGAGAATAGGGCTTGCATGCTATTTTCTAAAATCATGATCTAAACATAACTGAGTCGAATGACCCAAAGTTGAAAACTAATAATCATAAGTAAAACTGAACATTCGATCAAACCTATTGAAAAGATAATATCAGGACTGATGAACATGCATAACTTAAATCATGAGGAATACTGGGAGGAATCGTCATATAACTTACATTACCACAATAGAGCTTATGTGGTCCCGACTATCACAGTCAAGTGGGCAGAGCCGTCCAAAGCTTTTCTAGGGCTAAGGATGCTACCATGATATCGATATCAAGCGAAAGGCCACTTGGGGGCAGGGGAAGCTCAAGAGGGAGGTTTCAAATAATCTGAACATACTTATGTTGGCACGTAGTTCTGAGTCTTAGGGTTGATTGACCCTTAGCTTACTCGGTGCTGGACAATACTCCCAAAAAGATGCATATGGTCTCCATCATTTTCAACAAAGCTGAACAATTGTCTAGTGAGAAAACTGACTCACAATATACATACATAAATCTAAAATCATAACATGAGGAGCCTTGGCTCAAACCATACCACAAGCTAAAAATAGTGGGAGTCTAGACTCCAAAAACCATGTGGTAAGCTAATATATGAAATTTTGATAAATAATGAATCATACTTGATCATATGGGCTTTCCCAATACTTAAACATGCTTTACATAGACTTTATCATTTGAAAACATGAACATAGACCTGGGTAATTCGAAATCGTACTTTCTTCGTAAACATCTCATCATGCTTGAATACATATTTCATAGATTTCAACTTTCATGAACTTTCATGGATGGGCATCATAATTTATAAAACTTGAAAACATAATTTATAATTGAAACCATTGTAAAATCTGCCCATTAATCATAATTCAACATTGAAAACATGCTTAGATCATACCCATGATTGAAACATAGAATTCACACATTGGGTAAAAATCTCATAGACTCATCAATTAGAATTTTCATGAATCGAGAG
This sequence comes from Datura stramonium, assembly GCA_018107945.1. NCBI lineage: Eukaryota > Viridiplantae > Streptophyta > Magnoliopsida > Solanales > Solanaceae > Datura > Datura stramonium. Next base: position 83,350 of record JACEIK010002054.1, on the reverse strand, counting down.
AGGATTTGGCATGGGTGTGGATTATTGCACCCATTCATAGCCTTACATACTTGAAGAAATCTGATTTCACAACTTCCTTCATTTCCCAATGAGAATTGAGGAAGAACATTGAAGAGACTAGTCTTGATCACCCCTTAAACCTCTAAGCTTGCATGCATGAATTCGAAATAGGCTTAGAATTACTTAACCCTCTTAAAAACCCTTTTCAGAGCTTAAAATGACGTAGTTAGGCCTTAAAAACCATGGAATTACAGAAAAGCCCTTAATAAATTCGCATGGAAAAACACATTGCCAGTCCCAAAGAGGGACTGGACAGATCATTATCAGTGACCACGACTCGTGGTCACCTTCTCGTGATCAGCACTGGAAACATGCCTTCCTTGGTACTAACGGGGGACACCACGACTCATGATGTAACCGACGATTCGTGGTGATGACCCATTAGGTACACTGCCCACTTTCCTTCATCCTCAAACCACCCTTGACCATGATTGACCTAATGAATCGTGGTGCTGACCATGACTTGTGGTCACCCCCATGGTCACCCCAAATATAAAAATTCCAATCATGGACAAACCCCTCCCCACGAGTAACTTAACAATATGTGGTGTTCCTAACGGGTCACTAGATGACTCATCTTGTGACCTGGTGCAGAAAATTTTATTTTTCCATTTCAACTCCCAGTTCTGATCTTAGGGTTTTCGGGGTATTACAATTTCTCCCCATTTGGAGCATTCGTCCTCAAATATGGGATAACATACAGAAAAGAAGAAAATGCAATCATCATACTCAAATACTGAACATACCCATTGAAAACTAATGGAGTGACTGACTCTGAGTTGAACTACATAACTGAACTGAATTCCTGAATCAAACATACATTCATTGACATGAAAGAAACTAGGGCACATGAGATGAACATGAAACTGAATAGAGTACTAAGGAGGAAACTAATACCATAAACTAAAACTGAGCCACAAGGGAATAGATGTAGGTATTTAGCCAACATATCTGCTTCGGCTTCCCACGTAGCTCCCTCAACATGTTGATTCCTCCACAAAACCTTAACTGAGGCTAAATCTTGGTTTCTTAGCTTGCGAACCTGACAATAATGTATTTCCACCGGAACCTCTTCATAACTAAGGCTATCCTTCAGACCGACACTATCCATCGGAACAACCAGAGCTGGATCACCCAAAGACTTCTTTAAGAGTGATACATGGAAAAGTGGGGGGACTTAAGCTAATTCTGAGGGCAACTCTAACACATATGCTACCTTGCAAACCCATTTCACAATCCGATATGGACCAACATAACGAGTATTGAGTTTCCCTTTCTTTCTGAAGCTCATCACTCCCTTCATGGGAGACACCTTTAGTAACACCCGATCATTGACTTCAAGCTCAAGTTCTCTCCTCCTCACATCTACATAGGACTTTTGGTGACTCTGAGCTGTTTTCAATCTGTCCCTTATAAGATGAACTTTCTCCATAGCCTCATGGACTGAATCTGGACCTATCAATGTAGCTTCACCGACCTCAAACCAGCCAATAGGTGATCTACACCTCCGCCTATAGATAGGCTAAAATGGAGCCATCTGGATGCTAGAATGGTAGCTGTTGTTATATACAAACTTAATGAGAGGCAAATGATCATCTCAACTACCCTTGAAATCAATCACACACGTTATCAACATATCCTTAAGAGTCTGAATATTCCACTCCGCCTGACCATCCTTTTGCGGGTGAAAGGCTATGCTAAGCTTGACCTGAGTACCGAGGCCCTTTTGAAACGATCTCCTAAATTAGGAGGTAAACTGAGTACCTCTATATAATATGATGTACAAGGGAACTCCATGCAACCGAACTAACTCCCGAATGTACAACTTAGCATAATCCTCCGCTAAATCGGTAGTTTTGATAGGTAGAAAATGAGCTGCCTTGGTCAATCTGTCTACAACAACCCAAATAGTGTCATATTGTCGACGGGTATGAGGAAACCATGTGATGAAGTTCATATTGATCTCCTCCCACTTCCAAGTAGGGATACTAATGTCTAGGAGCGCACCCCCAGGTCTTTGATGCTCAACCTTCACCTGTTGACAATTCGGACACTTAGCCACAAATTATGCTATGTTCCTTCTTCATGTTATTCCACCAACAGACTTCCCGTATGTCACGGTACATCTTGGTGTCACATGGATGTATGGAATATCTAGATCCATGAGCCTTGTGCAACATCCGATCTCTAAAATCATCAATATCTAGAACACACAAATGACCCTGATATCGAAGCACACCATCTCCCCCTTTGGAGAAAACTTCTACCTTTTGATTTTGAACGGCTTCCTTCAACTTTACTAAAATAGGATCCTTGTCTTGTCTAGCTTTAACTTTGGTCACTAAGGATGATTCTAACCTATTCTGAACAATGACACCACCATCGGTCGAGTCAACAAACAAGCCAATGAACATCCTTCACTAACACTTTCCTTTCCTCATCTATATGGGATACACTATCCATGGAAAGCCTGCTAAGAGTGTCTGCCATCACATTAGCCTTGCCAAGATGGTAAAGGACACTCATATCATAATCCTTGAGTAGCTTCAACCACCTTCATTGATGTAGATTTAGATCCTTATGGGTAAAAACGTACTGTAGGCTCTTGTGGTCCATAAACACATCTACATAGACCCCGTACAAATAGTGTCTCCAAATCTTCAAGGAAAATACTACTACCGCCAATTCAAGATTATGAGTCGGATAATTCTTTTTACGAACTTTCAGTTGCCTGAAAGCATGGGCTATAACTTTTTCGTGATGCATCAATACACAACCAAGGCCGATTGTTGAAGCGTCACAATATACCACAAACCCATCGATACCCTCAGGTAGGGTCAACATTGGTGCTAAGGTGAGTCGTGTCTTTAACTCTTGGAAGCTCTTCTCACAAGCCTCAGACCATTGAAACTTCACTTTCTTCTGGGTCAATTTAGTCAATAGGGCTGCAATGAATGAAAACCCCTCAACAAATCTCCAATAATAACCAGCTAAACCCAAGAAACTCCTGATATCCGAAGGACTCATTGGTCTAGGCTAATTCTTCACCGCTTCTATCTTTTGAGAGTCCACTTGGACACCCTCACTTGAAACCACATGACCCAAAAATGCCACCAAGTTCAACCAAAACTCGCATTTACTGAATTTAGCATACAACTGGCGATCTTTAAGAGTCTGTAGCACCACCCTCGAATGAGTGGCATGTTCCTCCTTGCTCCGAGAGTATATAAGGATGTCATCAATAAACACAATCATGAACATGTCCAAATATGTCCTGAACACCCTATTCATCAAGTCCATAAAAGCTGCAGGAGCATTCATTAGCCCAAAAGACATAACTACAAACTCGTATTGACCATACCGAGTCCTGAAAGCTGTCTTCGGAATATCGTTGTCCCGAACCCTGAGCTGATGGTATCCGAATCTGAGATCTATCTTTTAAAAGCACTAAGCACCCTGAAGTTGATCAAAAAATCATCAATCCTGTGGAGAGGATACCTGTTCTTGATTTTGACCTTGTTCAATTATCGATATTCAATGCACATATGAAGCGAACCATCCTACTTGAGGACAAAGAGAATTGGTGCACCCCACGGGGGTTTTCTCGGTCTTATGAAGCCCTTTTATAAAAGATCTTTCAACTGGTCCTTCAATTCTTTTATCTCATTTGGAGCCATTCTATAAGGAGGAATAGATATAGGCTGCGTATCGGGAAGAAGGTCAATACCTAAATCAATCTCCTACTTGGGAGGGATTCTTGGTAAATCATCTGTAAGCACTTCTAGGTACTCACGCACTACAAGGACTGACTGGATAGTCGAGGTACTAGATGTAGCATCCTTGACCCTAACTAGATGGTACACACAACCCTTAGAAATCATCATTCTGGCCTTAAGGTAGGAAATGAAACGACCTACAGGAACAACTGAACTACCTTCCACTCTAGGACTGGCTCACCTAGAAATCTGAACTCTACTACACGGGTTCTACAATTGATTGAGGCATAACATTCATATAACAAATCCATGTCGAGGATAACATCAAAATCGTTCATGGCTAACTCTAAAAAATTTGATGTGATTTTCTCAAGGGTTGTGATAGGTCATTTTCTATATACCCATCTAGCTATAACTGAATGACCGACTGGAGTAGAGACTGAGAAGGGTTCTGATAAGATTTCAGGACTAACTCCGAAAGTACTAGAAATCTAGGGCGTCACAAAAGACAAAGTAGTCTTTGGATCTAACAATGCATATACATCAAGGTGGAATACTCATAACATGTCTGTAACCACATCTGGTGAAGTCTCCTACTCCTAGCGGGATGCAAGGGCATAAAACCTGTTCTGGCGCTGGCCGCCACATGCACTGGTGGATGCGCCCTGTTGGGATGGATGTGCTGATGTTGCTATTTACCTGGTAGCTATGCCTCAGCCCCTATCATGACTCTTTCTGGCTGCTGGGCAATCTCTAAGCGTATGTTCGGGATTCCCAAACCCAAAACATGCACCTAAACCTGCTAGGCACTGACCCACGTGTCTCCGACCACATATGTTACACTTTAGAGGGCTGGCTCTGTGAGTTTCTACTCTGTCCTCTAGAGCCTAATGCTCGTCCCCTCTAATCGCGCTTGGATATGGATTGCACACTCATAGACGAAGGCGCTGGGGCTGAAGATCTCTGGTGGGACTGTTGACGATGCCCACTAGATCTCTGCTGAGAGAATACGAAGCTATCAGTCCTTTCCCTCTTTGCCTCTCTCTCCCTCTCACTCATCAGCACCGCCTCCATCTGCTAGGCGTATAGGACTATCCGAGAAAAGTTAATTTCCCGATGAAGCATCACAATCTGGCAATCCTTGACTAGGTAATCTGCTACCCCATGCACGAACCAGCTCACTTGGGCTCTCTGATCTGCCACCATCTCAGGTGCATAATTGGACAGACGAGTGAACTTCAAGGCGTACTCCTGAACTGTTATCTTCCCTTTCTTTAGGTTAACAAACTCGGATACTTTGATCTCCCTCATCTCCAAAGGGAATAACCGATCCAGAAAAAAGGCATGAAACTTATTCCAACCAATCGGGCCTACTCCAACTGCCCTGCTATCCTTCCATTTCCTTAACAAGATGTGCGCAACCCCTTTCAACTGATATGAGGCTAGATCAGCGGACTCCTTTACAATCACCCCCATGATCTAGGTGATCTCTAGAACCTCGTCAATGAACTCACGTGGATCCTCATCCACCTTTGATCCAAGAAACTGTCACGCCCCGCCTTGGGGGGTATGACTGGCACCTGGTGCCCTAGAAAGACCTGGACTACTAACTGGTGGGCCGAGGCACATCTGGTGCCTAGCTAGCTCTATCTCAGGTTCCTGGAAACAAAGGGATATTAGCGGCTGTAAACACAGCCTCCGCCCATCTGGGCCTATAGCCACCTGTACCTGTAATAACAGCTGACCAGAACATCAGAAACTTAACAAGTAAACAACTGAAAAGCTACGTGACCGGCAAGGTCACCACTACTATCAAACTATGGCCTCACACGGCCAATCATAAAAACAGAGATGC
>JACEIK010002054.1:32791-47834 GCA_018107945.1 Datura stramonium | reverse complement strand
TATTCATTTTAGACTTAGTATAAATTTAGATAACAAAATATAAAAACTTTTCTTTGCATTGTTGTCTGCATTTTTAGAGTTACAGTAAATTGACACTTGAAGTGATTTTGCCCCGTAGCCTAGTCCCTGTGGGATCGATACTTGGCTTACTTGAGCCACTTACTACTTGTTCGACCACGTGCACTTGCGTGTAGTCATCCATACAGCCGAACAATTATCATAAGTAAAATGTAATATTGGGTCAAACCTATTGAAAATATAAAATCAGGACTGATGAACATGCATAACTAAAATCATGAGGAACAATGGGAGGACTCGTCAAATAACTGACTTTACCACGATAGAGCTTACGTGGTCCCGACTATCACACTCAAGTGGCCAGAGCTGTCCAAAGCTTTGTCAGGGCTAAGGAAGCTACAATGATATCGATGTCAAGATGAAGGCCCCTTGGGAAAAGGGAAGCTCACAAAGGAGGTCCCAAATAATATTAATATACCTATGTTGGCGCGTATTTTTGAGGCTTAGGGTTGACTAACCCTTAGTGTACTCAGTGCTAGACACTACTACAAAAAACATGCATATTCTCTCGATCGTTTATCAATGAAATTGAACCATCATCTAGTGAAGAAGCTGAGTCATAACATACGTACATAAATCTGAAATCATAACATGAGGAGCCTTGACTCAAACTATACCACAAGCTGAAAATAGTGGGAGTCTAGACTACAAAAATCATGTGGTAAGCTAATACATGAAATTTTGATAAATCGTGAATTATACTTGATTATATGGGCTTGCCCAATGCTTAAACATGCTTGACATAAACTTGATCAATTGAAAACATGAACATAGACTTGGGTAATTCGAAATCATACTTTCTTCGTAAACATCTCATCATGCTTGAATACATATTTCATAGATCTCAACTTTAATGAACTTTCTTGGATGGGCATCATAATGTATAAAACTTGAAAACATAATTTATAATTAAAAACATTGTAAAATTTTCCTATTAATCAAAGATCAACATTGAAAACATTCTTAGATCATACAAATGATTGAAATTTAGAGAATTCACACATTCGGTAAAAAACCCATAGATTCATCAATTAGAATTTTCAAGAATCGAGAGAGGATTGGGAATGGGTGTGGACTGTTGCACCCATTCATAGCCTTACATACCTGAAGAAATCTGATTTCACAACTTCCTTTATTTCCTAATCAGAATTGAGGAAGAACTTTGAAGAGACTAGGCTTGATCACCCCTTAAACCTCTAAGGTGGCATAAATAAATTTGGAATATGCTTAGAATGACTTAACCCTCTTAAAACACCCTTTTTAGAACTTAAAATGACATAGTATAGGTCTTAGAATATTAGGAATCACAGAAAAACCCTTAATAAATTCGTAGGAAAAAACACATTGCCAGTCCCATCAAGGGACTAGAAGGATCGTTGTCAGTGACCATGACTCATGGTCACCTTCTCGTGATTAGCACTAGGAACTTGCCTTCCTTGGTCACCATGTGGGACACCATGACTCGTAATATACCCGACGATTTGTGGTGATGTCCTGTTAGGTGCACTGCCCGTTTTTCTTCATCCTTCAAACCACGATTGACTACGGTTAACCTAATGAATCACGGTGCTGACCACGACTAGTGGTCACCGCCGTGGTCACCCCAAATATGAAAATTACAACAATGGCTAAAACCCTCCGCACAGTCACTTAATGATTCGTGGTATTCCTGACGGGTCACTGGATGACTCGTGCTATGACCTGGTGTAGAAAATTCTATTTTCCCCATTTCAACTCCCAGGTCTGATCTTAGGGTTTTTGGGGTATTACAGTGATTCTCCCCTAAGAGGTATGTCACCGGAGGTTTTTCCTGATGCTTCTAAGTGAGGTATGTTCAAATCTAAGGCTCGTGGAGACTTCTCAGAACCATTATAAAAAGAGCCTTCGAGCAAATCAAAGGCCTGCATCCACTTCCACTTTACCTTGGGTGCATCGGCATCCCTTTTGCGATCTACTATGATTACACTCGAAGCAGGACTAGGATTCTCATCTGGGAACAATAGCACTTGGGCTTGCAAGCAATGTTGAGAAATGAGCACCGCATATGGCATGGAGGTGCTGGTTTGCCTTGCTTTCCTCTTCATTTGTAAAGCCACAATTTCCCCAAAATTTAGAGGGACCCCTCTCATGATGTAGGCGATAAGGATAGCTATTTTCAAACGAACCCGTTGCTCGTTCTTTGATGGCAAGATCTAGCTGTAGATGAATTGTAGCCACAGTTCAGCCTCAAATTTGAGATCATGGCAAGAAATTTCGCCACCCATAGTTGCCCAAATAGGTGTATCTGCAGCAATAATAGGAGCTATCCATGAGAATTAGTTCTTCTTGTCAAAAATTCTAGCTATATCGTTTGAGTTGGTGTCAAGTATGTCCTCCCAAAACAAATAATTGATGGCTGCAGGAGTGATGTCGACCTCCACCTCGCGCACCATGATTGAATGTAGGTAGGGAAATTCGTCTACCTTGCCTTTGTGGTGCATGCTCTCCTGCCTAGCCTGGTAGGAGGAATAAAACTCCGAGACTAAGTTGGAAGAGGATTGACGAAAGCATGCCATTTCCTGTCAGTGAACTATGTTGTGATGTTGGGAAAATCACCTCGCAGCCCCACCAAATCAAATCTTTTCTCCACGGTGATCAAAGGCCCTTGCGAATGGCGTAGTGCCCCTTCATGTCGGGCACACAAAACATTATGGCTTCCCTAGAGTTGGCGGGTGTTGTGGATGCTTTTGCTTTTCCTTTTCCCTTTGTGAATGAGGAGGCTGGAGCCTTCCCTTGCTGGGGTTCTAGGATGAAGTCATTTTCTGCAAACACAATGTTAGTGACACCCACAATGTTTCTTTTTGTATTTTTATAATGATAAAAATGAAAAAACCAGCAACTACTCAAAGAATTAAATGAGAAATAAGAGGAGGAATTAGCTTGAAAGATCTGGCAGCACCAGCCGAACTTCGGCAAATTGCAAGAGGTGATCTACAGACCTCCAATGAACCGCTGACAGTGAGCAAAACACTGGGTAGGGAGGTTTCTACCAGAAACTCATCAATGAACCACTGATTATGATCCGCAAAATTTCAGTGCAACATGGGGTCGAGGCAGTGGCCCTAAAGCCATATTTTACTCGAACTAGCATTTCACCGGACCTGACCGGTGAGTGGCTGATGGTTGTCGTCCCCATTGCCTCAAAATTGAAATCCAACATCAACTCTCAATAAAAACATATTCACATATGCTATAATCGTTACCTACCCAAATAAAAGAGAAAAAATGATGATTTACCCTTAGGAACGGCGTCACCTGGTCTATCATCGAGCAAATTTGGGTCATTGTCCCCCTGTGGAATTACTCAGACTTTACCCCACTCAATTATATAAGATTAACCATTTCCCCACACCCATTTAAGCATCAAGCCCCTATTACCCTACAAATTTCATAGTATAAACTTCAATCACATTCATCATGTAAAAGCACAATAATGAAAATGTTGGGGAAAAGGGGCAGTTAAAAGAAGGGAGAACATGCTACACCAAAATTCATATGCATCAAGACTATAACTTGTAAATATATTAAAGTGGTAAGATTTTTACCAATGCACAAAGCTTGAGAGTAGATGATACTTGAAGTAACTCAACAATGAGGAAGATGGAAACTTTGTTGGTAGAAAGTGAAGAGTGTAGTGTGAGTTAGGTGAAAGAAATGGTGGGGGGGTTTATAGGTAAAGAGGAATGAATGGGATTGGTTGAGGAAAAAGTGGGTGTTTAATGGTGATTTGAATCTAGAGGGAGTGGAAAAAGATGATTGTTGGAATGTGGAAAAGGTGGGGTGTTGGGAAGATGAAAAGGTGTATGGAGAAGTGTTAAAAATGGAAAAAAAAGAGAAATTTTGGGAGAATAAAAAGGGAATGAATCAGGTTTGGGTGGCTGAAAGGGGAATTTGGGTACGGGTGGTCAATTAGTTGGTCAAGATTTTTAGAACAAGGTACGTACTTGTATCGTCATTTCAGCGACGGTCACCGATTAGAAATGGCGATTCCCCCCTTACTATTATGAATGAGTCACCCACAACTGAGAAGTTGTCCATGAATACTTTGATGGTGTCTCCACCATATTTAAGAATATAAACATCATGCAGTGCTGGAATGTGGCCGGTGCATTGCACAATCCAAATGGCATTCTTCTAAAAGAAAATATTCCATATGGACAGGTGAAGGTAGTCTTTTTTTGATCTTCTGGGGCGATGGCAGTCTTATTATATCTTAAGTAGCCATCAAGAAAATAATACCAACCTCTACCTGTCAATCTGTCAAGCATCTAATCCATGAATGGTATTGGAAAATGGTCCTTCTAAGTCCAGTAGTTGAGTTTCCTGTAATTAATGCATACACGCCATCCTGTGACTAGTCGTGTCGGTATCAGCTCATTCTTCTCATTAGGTACCACAGTGATCCCACCTTTATTTGGTACACACTGCACCGGGCTCACCCACTTGCTATTTGCGATGGGGTAGACTACACCAGCATCCAGCCAGTTGATGATCTCCTTTTTTACTACTTCTTGCATTAGGGGGGTTCAGGCATCGTTGATGTTCTATACTTGGTATGCAGTTTGGCTCGAGATGTATCTTGTGAGTACATATTCCCGGAGGGATCCCGATGTTATCAGCTATGGTCCAACCAATTGCCTTTTTGTGCCTTTTTAATACTGTGACCAAAGCTCCCACTTGCCAAGTCCGTCAAATCTGCTGCAATTATTACTGGTAAAGTGTTGTCTTCACCCAAAAATGCATATTTGAGATGGGGAGGCAGTGCCTTTAGTTTGAGGACTATTGGAACCTCCATTGATGGCTTTGCTGGTGGTGTTGAACGGTTCTTCCAGTCAAGGTTTAACTTCTTTGGGCTGAAGTTATATGACCCCATTCCATTTAAGGCATTCACCATCTCCGTGTACTCTGGTACCTTATCTCCCTCATAATTCATCGAGACAACTGCTAAGGTGTTAATAGTCATCATCTTTTCCATAGGTAGTAGCAGCTCCTTGTGTTCCATCTGGGTTTTTGCAACCGTTGCTCCCTTGGTGTTTTCCTAAATGAGTTATAAAAGAAAAACAAATAAACGTATATGGGGAAATAACAAACAATTGTTAAATACAAGCGATTAATCTAGTCTTAGCAGTATTCCCCGGCAATGGTGCCCCTTTTTAATAACGCTCAAACTCACACCTCCTACTGAAATATTAATCGAACATTGTCAATAAAGCATCCAACTAGAGGTTGGGGTCGAACCCATAGGGAATATGGAAGATCTAAACTAATGCCGGTAAGTGAACTTATTGGTAAGTTATCTCTAAATTGGGGGGTTTTGAAGAAAGAAATAGTAATACAAGATTATAACTGTGATTAAATCAAGATTTGCAAATAATTAGGGTATGTGTTCCTCATGGGCTTATAACTACTTCGGGTATACACATGTGATCAATCCCAATGCTTACTTATAGAACTGATAACTAGGGTTCATCCAAATGACTAGTTCGTCACTATTGGATGACTATACTCAATCACCAGTTCAAGTCTCATGAGCGATTTCAAACTAACCGTTATCAATATGTTCCAAATTTAACTATCCTGCGACCACAACTCAAGTTAATACAATGATAATCAAGATCAAGGCTTTGTTGTAATTCTCTTTTCCTAATCTCTACCTCTCTAGGTTCAAGCAATTAAAGAATTCGGGCAAGTCCTAATGGTGTACACTGTTACGAAACGTTTAAGCATGAAGAGAATACAATACAAGCTTTTTGCATTGGTTTTGAATAACTTCTGTGCAACCCTAGATTGTTATCACCATGGTTCCCACAACTCCTTGTTGTGGAGGTTTTAGCCTCTCATGGTTGTAAGATTCTAAATTGCATTCATAAACAAACACATGATTGAATACTTACAACAATAGTTGAGAGAAAAACTTTGTTGAATATGCAAGAACAATTTCAAGAACAATTGATAAAAATCAAGAATTGATCCAAGAAAATGTTGATCACACATAAACCAACTCAATTCTATGTTCTCTATTGATTCTCTATTGATTCATAATGAAAATAAAACTATTTATACAAACATCAGAAACCTTTTCCTAAGCTAATAGGGAGATTTTCCATAACTGGCACCGCCTATGCCATGACTAGTTATAGGACCTGTAGCAGGATTGTATGGGTCGTAACTGCCTCTCGTACGTCCTTGGCTTGCTGAAATTTTGGCTGTGTTAGGATCTAGTACAACTCGTACCTTCCTCCTACGAGTCATACAATGAAATCGTGGCTTGGTCCTAAGAACTCTAACACCCTCTGAAGTTTTCCACAAGTGTTGTGGTACAACTTGTACCTTCTTTCCATGACTCATATTGCTTGTAGTGTCTGAAATTCCACCAAGTTTTGAATAGTCACTGTAGCTCATCACATCTCATGGTACGGGTCGTATGTAAGTGCTATGAATCATGGGTTCCACCCGTACCATGAGGTTGCCTTGTGCAAATTCTCTAAAGTTTTCCAGGACTCCAGTTATGGCTCGTACTAAGAGTCGTATGTTTCCTTCTTCTCTATTCATCCTTCTGAACTTTATTACGATTCTCAGTACGACTCATACAATCAAGGTACGGCTTGTACTGAGACTGGTACTTTGGCTGATTTCCTGCAGTTTCAGGCTTCTTTTGCATATCTTTGCTCCAACACTTATTTTCCCTAAAATCAAAGTAAAAGTTCCTTATATCCATATAAACACACCTAAGTCCATGCTATTTTCTAAGTTTTAAGCATTGAAAGTGTTGTAAACTCATAACACATAAAAACCCTCAACTTAAGACTTTTGCATGTCCTCAGGCAAAGAAAAAGAAAAACTGAACACGACGCTTAACTAGAAAATAAACCTAAGAAACTATAGCCAATATCAAATAAAATTTGCACTATGACTCCAAAAACTTTTGACCCTTTTCCCATGAACCAAATTAGCACATGCACTATAAGCAACTACAAAATATGATAAACAGGAATCAAGACATGTCATCTAGCTATTAATAGGTAGTCAAGTCATTACCAATGCTCTTCACATAGACCACTAGAAAAGTTAAACATAAACCATGTACCCTCACAGCAAACGAAGTCCCCCACTCACAGATATAGCAAAATATATGATATGGGACTAAACAAGCGAGACTCTCACCCTTACAAAGAAGTTCCAAATACTGCATATTGGATACATAGGCTTGCCCTTATTTTCTATACTTTAGTCTATCATATGATTAGGTTAGGATCACTATAGAACTTGCTTTGGCTTGTCATGCATTGACTATCCTTCTTGGGATTTGTCATTGTATCACTAGGAAGTATTCCCTTCATTCGGGGGTTCATTTGAGAGGATAGGTGGTTCATTTGAGCTTCCAAATGCTTGATGGAATCTGAGTGTAAAATCACCATTTGGGCAAGGTTAGACATCTATCCTTTTAGTTCCTTGACCCTGCTGTCAGTTGATTCAATTTTCTTGAGAACCCTCGCTAACATTTATTCAGTTTTTGAATTCCCTACATCGCTCACACCCGGTTGAGATTGAGCGTTCTCAGCTTTAGGAGGGGAAACATACGAATTTGAGCTTTGATCGGGCCACCTTTGTTGATCACGGTTCCTCCAACCTTGGATCTCTTCGCGTGGGTGCCAAGGGCCTTGAGTAGTCCCTTGATGCTTGGGTCAAGAATCCCCCATCTGATTTGCCATATATTGGCACACCTATTCATATCGTGGTGGCGACGACTACCCTTCAAAATTCATTGGACCTTGCATTCCCACGACATTTACAACTTTAGGCCTAGATCCGATCACATGCTTAGTCATTAACTCCAGCTGAGTCATAATTTTAGCAAGATTTTCATCTCTCTCTTCAACCCTTTTTCTCATTTAAGCTTTTAGCACGATAGAATAAACACAGATGGTGATACATTAGTCTCCCTCGTATGCCATGCCCTATTTGTCTTTGTCATTCTGTCCAAGAGGGATTTAGCTAAACCATACGTCTGATCCATGATTGATCCTCCAGCTAGATTATTGGCCACAGAATTAGTAATGGAGTCTAGATCTTGATAAAAGCTTTAAAGGAGCACTGCATCAGGGAGATCATGGTTAGGGCAAAGAGACACTTTCTTCTTGCTTCTCAGCCATGCTTCACGCAAAAGTTCACCCGCCTCTTGTCTAAAGTTTGTAATATAATCCCTCAGCTGCAACATCTTTGAGGGAGGAAAAAATTGATCCAAAAATGGTTCTGTCAACTCTTGCCATGAGGTAATACAACCCAGAGGTAGCTCCTCCAGCCACATAGTTTCTTCTCCTATTTAGGAGAATGGAAAGAGTCTCAACCTAATAGACTCTTAAGTTATATTTGTTGTGTTAAAAGGCTGGAAAATCTCTTAAGAAATTCCTCAAAAGACGGTTCGCATCCTCACTTGGTTTACCCACGAAGAGCCCTTTCATCTGCAGTAAATGTAACATCATGCTAGTAACATGAAAAACCACATTCCCCACCATAGTTGGTAGGCGAATGGCCCCTGCAATCTCAGGAATAACGGGGTTATGCTCATCATTCTCTATATATCCTTCAGTCAAACTATCCCCTACTTGCGAGTATTCACTCATATGAATTCCCCTTAATGACCAACAGCAAGAACAACGTCAAAAAATTAAGATGCAAGCTCAATTCAAATTAGAAAACAACTCAAGGATATCAAGCGCCAGTCCCCTGAAACGACACAGTTTTTTATAACGTTCCAACTACACCTCTCTTGACGAGAGAGAGTAAACCATCATTGCTCGAAATAAATACTTCCGATAGATATCGGAGTCGAATCCCGCAGAAACTAGTGAATGATTTGCACAAACATTATTTAGAAAATTTGAATTAATTTGCACCAAATCAAAGGAAATAAAATAGTAAATCCTTGGGGGGGAAAATAAAGTCAATAATATGGTGGATTCTAACTCAGCTAGTTAAAATAGCAAAATAATCAAAATTGAGAGACAATGATCAGTAAAGACTAGAGGTGTGGTGTACATAGGGTGTTAGTCAAATGAGGGTATGCTAAGATCATCAAATTGTTGCGAATAAGTGTAAATAACTTTGGATAAGATGGTGCTCGATGTTTTTCAACCTCTTAGGTGCCTTTTCTTGGGTCCTTTTGAACCTCAAGACACAATTCAATTAGCCAATAAACTTTGAGTTAGTAGCTGAGCTATTTCTAGCCATCAACCACTAATTAGGATTATGAATGTTACAACCTGCAAGTTCCTATTGTTTAAACGATGTGTTCAAACTTATTTTGAGAGCTTTAGAGTATGACACATATGGAAAATAGTTCGGGGAATGAACGGACGAGTTTCCTCCTTAGTACTCTATTCAGTTTCATGTTTAGTTCATGTCTCTCAGTTCCTCCTATGTTAGTAGATGTATGAGTAATCCATGAATTTAGTTCAGTCATGTATACCAATTCGGAGTCAGTCACTCCATCAGTTGTCAGCTTCAAATGTTCAGTATTTGAGATTTCAGTTCCTATCCCCAACTTTTCAGTATATTTACCCATATTTGAGATGGATTTTCCCAAGGGAGAGATATTGTTATACCTCGAAGGTTCCTAAGAATAAATCTGAGACTTGAAATGTGTCAAGTAGAAAAGAGGGAAAATTTTGCATTGAACGAGTTGTGATGAGAAGGTACAACTCATAGGAGGTGTTCATGGTTAGAATCTGTAGGAGGAGTCCAATGACAATGAGTCAAGGTACGACTCGTGGGATCATGTTACAAGTCGTAGGATAAACCTTGGTTTGAGGATTGAGTTACCCTAGTTGGAAGGCATGAATCGTTGTACGATCTATTGTAGGATACAACAAGTTGTGGCCTGCAACCATGAGAAGGAAAAGAGGATCTTGGAAACAGTGATCACGGGTGGACCTAACGACTCGTAGGTTGGTGGTACGAGTCATGGTTTGACCCATGGAAAACTTTAGAAAGTTAGGAAGAGCAGTGGTGACTACGAATGGTAACCACGAGTCATGGTATCGAGGTATGACTCGTGGTGCGAGTTGTGACACCTAGCAGAGTGAAATTTTTTGTGATTTAAGTAAGGTATTTTCATAATTTCTGAGCTCCTAAGCCCTTAACTATGTTTTTTAAGATTTGATAGGAGGGTTTTAAGAGGGTAACCCATTTTAAACCCTTTCCCTTCCATGCATGCAGGTCGAGACCTCTCCATTGAAGATCAATCCTAGAACCCTTCAAGTTCTTCTCCAAATCCTTTGGGCTTTCTAGGTCCAGTGTAAATTTAGTTCTTCCAGATATGTGAGGCCATGAATGAGGGTTCCTTTCACTCTCATGCTCATAATTTCATTACCCGAACGTACACTCGGGTCGCAACACAGGACAAGGAGCCCCGAGAGACCCCAAGTTAACCCATGGCGTGAGAATACATCTAATTCAATCTACAAAAGAGAATACTCAAAGTAATAACATAGCGGAAGCAAAACCATGACATACATAGAAATCGGAACGTACNCCTCCTACAAAAGAGAATACTCAAAGTAATAACATAGCGGAAGCAAAACCATGACATACATAGAAATCGGAACGTACTTCATACATAACAACAGGATACTACACCTAGTCTAAAAGCCTCTAACGTATCTGATGGGTTGATGAGACAACACCCCCAACTAACCTGACATGTCTAGAACACTGAACATTTAGGGATAACTACTATCAACTGGTCCTCGGGGGATGAAGACTCACCAATGAACTGGATATTAACTCTGGGAATGAGCTAATGACAGTGTTGGGTCTGAAGATCGGAGCCATATCGTGAAACAATACAACATAGAGTATGTGGTCTGTACGCGAAATGTACCGAGTATGTAAGATAAGTAAAATTGACATTTAAAAATACATAAAAGCTCATAAGAAATCATAAGAGTGGACAACATACTCATAACATAAATATCATAATATAACATAAGGCTCAAGGTTTTCAAATCATTCGTAATCCATTCATTGTCAAAGTCATAAGAGAAACTTTATAAATCATCACTTGAGCCAAAATAACATAGACATAATAATGCATAAAACATGCAGAAAAATTGGAGAACTCGTCATAACCGACACCAACATGGTAGAGCCTTACATGATGCCCCAACTATCTCTCTCAAGTGGACAGAGCCGTCCCAGGCTTTCCAGCCAAGGGACATGCATTATGTGAAATCACAAAAGAAGGGATCCATTAACAATGTAATGTAACATCATGAACCTATGGTGGCACGTAGTTATAAGACACCGGCGTAATCCTTTGAA
The DNA here is from genome assembly GCA_018107945.1 of Datura stramonium. NCBI lineage: Eukaryota > Viridiplantae > Streptophyta > Magnoliopsida > Solanales > Solanaceae > Datura > Datura stramonium. The sequence continues at coordinate 36,395 of JACEIK010002054.1, read as the reverse complement.
CGCCGGGCTACTCGGTGCTAGACACTTCTCCTAAAAACATGCACATTAGTTCATATATAAATCATAAACATCATTCATGAGATTCGTGGCTAAATAAACATTTAAAATTGTTGATCCCCATTTGAATACATGTTTAGCCATGATTAAAAGGTCCGTTAGTCGGCCAACATCAAATATCGATCAATCATGAAATCCATATCATAAATCGCAAATCATTTTTGAACATGTGGGCATTGCCCAATACTTTAACATGCTTGAAAATGTTCAATTCACTTGAAAACATGATTATAAACATGGGTAACTTGAAAACATGCTTTTCATCATCAATACTTTATCATACATGAACATTCACCATCAATCTTGACTTTCATAAACTTTTCATAATTCGGTAATTTAAATTTAAAAAGCTTGAAACATGATTTTTGATGAAAAATAACGTAAAACTTGCCCATGAATCATAATTCAATAGTAGAAATATATTTAAATCATACCCACGTAAAGAATTAGGAATTTCATGCATTGGATTAAACCCCCATAGAATCAATATAGGAAACTTCATGATTTTTAGAGATTGGGCATGGGTGTGGAAGGATTCACCCACTCATAACCCTACATACCTGATTATAGCTAATTCTTACACTTCTCTAATTGACCATGGAGGATTTGAAGAAGAACCTTGAAGGATTTGTCTTGATCACCTCTCTAGACTATTACTTTGCATGCATGAATAAGAATGGCCTAAAATGAACTTAACCCTCTTAAAACTCATCATTCATAACTTAAAACGATGTAGTTTAAGCCTTAGGATCATAGGAATTAAGGAAAATCCCTTAATAAATTCGCAGAAAATAATTGACTGCCAGTCCCAACGAGGGCCTGGATGAGTCGTCGCCAAACGAAATGAATCATGGAATCAATCGTCAAGTACATTGTCCAACAGATCATTCGGGGTTCGACACTAGGGACCCCACGAATCGTTAAAGTCTTGGTCACCACTCGTTACATGCACTGCCTTAATCTCAATTACATTCTATATCTGCTGACCATGATCCATTCCACAAATCGTGGTTACTGACCACGACTTGTGGGGACCTTCCATAGGGTACACTGACAGACCCCCTTCGCTTTCCTCAATTCCTTGCCCACGGCTGACTCAATGAGTCGTGGGTATTGACCATATATCGTGTTAGGTCTGTGGGGACCTCAAATCCAAAAATTTCAACTCACACTCTACACTTCACCATAAGTCACCTCACGACTCATGGTCTACCCCACGGGTCACAGAACGAGTCATCCTGTGACCTGGTGCCAGATTTTCATTTTTCTCTATTTCAACTCCCAAGTCTGATCTTTGGGCTTCCAGGGTATTACAATATCTCCCCCTTGTGAACATTCATCCTCGAATGTTTGAAATCATGCAGAAAAGCAGAGAAATGCAATCATCATACTCAAATACTGATCATTTAAGCCGAAAACTGACGGAATGACTAACTTCGATTCAAACTACATAGTTGAACTGAATTCAAGAATAATACATACATCCATATACATAAAAGAATCTTTGGCACATGAACTGAATATGAAAACTAATTAGAGTACTAGGGAAAAAAATTGATACCTCAAGCTAAAATCAAGCCGGAGGGGAATAGGTGTGGGTATCTAACCATCATGTCTACTTCGATTTCCCATGTGGCTCCTTCAACATGTTGATTCCTCCATAACACTTTGACTGAAGCTACTTCCTTGTTCCTTAGCCTTCGAACCAGGCGATCCAGTATTTTCACCGGAACCTCCTCATAACTAAGGTTGTCTTTCACCCTGACATTGTCCATCGGGACAACTAGAGTTGGATCACCCAAACACTTCTTTAAGAGAGATACATGGAATACAGAATGCACATAAGCTAATTCTGAGGGAAACTCCAATTCATATGCCACCTTGCCAACCCGTCTCACTATCCAGTAGGGGCCAACATAACAAGGACTGAGTTTTCCTTTCTTTCAAAACCTCATCACCCCCTTCATGGGAGACACCTTTAGAAATACCCAATCATCCACTTCAAACTCCAATTCTCTCCTCACATTAGCATTGGACTTTTGACGACTTTGAGCTATTTTCGACCGGTCCCGTATAAGCTGAACCTTCTCCATAGCCTCATGCACCGAATCTGGTCCTATCATCGCCACTTCACCAACTTCAAACCAGCCAATAGGTTATCTACATCTCCGCCCATAGAGAGCCTCAAATGGTTCCATGTGAATACTGGAATGGTAGATGTTATTGTATGATAACTCGATAAGAGACAAATGATCATCCCAACTACCCTTGAAGTCAATCACGTATGCTTTCAACATTTCCTCGATAGTCTGAATTGTCCGCTCCGCTTGACCATCGATTTGCGGGTAAAATGTTTTGTTGAGCTTAACCTGAGTACCTAGCCCTTTTTCAAACGACCTCCAAAACTGAGAGGTAAATTGGGTACCTCTGTCTGATATGATGGAAAACGTCACTCCATGCAACCGAACTAACTCTCGGATATATAGCTTGGCATAATCCTCCGCCGAATCCGTGGTTTTGACTGGTAGAAAATGAGCGGCCTTAGTCAACCTGTCCACAACCACCCAAATAGATTCATATTGCCATCTAGTGCAAGGAAACCTTGTGATGAAGTCCATATTGATTTCTTCCCATTTCCAAATAAGAATACTGATATCCTGAAGCACACCTCCCGGTCTATGATGCTCAGCCTTTGCATGCTGACAGTTTGGGCACTTAGCTACAGACTCTACGATGTCCTTCTTCATGTCATTCCACCAATAGACTTCCCGTAAGTCATGGTACATCTTGGTGGCACCTGGATGGATAGAATACCTGGATCCATGAGCCTCGTGCAACGTTCGCTCCTCAAATCATCAACATCCAGAACACATAAGCGACCCTAGTATTAAAGCACACCATCTCCCCCTTTGGAGAAGACCTCTACCTTCTTATGTTGAACAAATTCCTTTAACTTTACCAAAATAGGTTCTTCGTCTTGTTTACCTTTCACATCCATCACCAAGGATGATTCCAATCCATTCCTAGCAATAACATTGCCATCGGTAGAGTCAACCAACCAAACTCCCAACCTTTAGAGTCGATGCACATCCTTCACCAGCTCCTTCTTTCCTCACCCACATGGGACACACTCTCCATAGAGAGTCTACTAAGTGCATCTGCTACTACATTGACCTTACCCTAATGGTAAAGGACACTCATGTAATAGTCATTGAGTAGCTCCAACCACCTTCTTTGTCGAAGATTGAGATCCTTCTGGGTAAACATATATTGTAAACTCTTATGTTCCATAAACACATCCACATGGACCCCGTACAAATAATGTCACCATATCTTTAAGGCGAATACCACCACGGCCAATTCAATATCATGGGTCAGGTAATTCTTCTTGTCACGCCCAAAAATTGGGGTAGGGCGAAACTGAAACTCGATTCATGATTGATCGAGAAGCCGGCTATATGACATCTGTAACTATAACACTTAGGCCATCCACGCCACCTGTCATAATCAACTGAAGAATAAACTGGACCCATAAGGTCTCAACAAT